>VFXL01000274.1:0-80001 GCA_009761765.1 Phenacoccus solenopsis | reverse complement strand
CGGAAAGCGGTAAATTACCTCCAGTTACTATTATAAACTGAAAACATGAATCAGCTGGTGATTCAGATCACGAACGAATTTCAGTTATTCAGTACATCTTCAATGAACAGTGAACGATACTATTTAAGAAGGTAGAACATAAAAATGAAACAGTGCCGGTTTTAGGATCACTGCGGGGGGAGGGGAGGGGATCAGTTCTATAAAGTCAAGTAGGAAAGATAGTAAATTGTTTAAATTACCAAAAAGTTGATTTGAACATCTAAAAGAAGAGAAAAAAAGAAGCTCTGGGGTGGGAGGGGGGGAGAGTTAGACACTCAACCTCGCCCCCTTGAAACCGACTATGAAATGAAATATCCTGCATTTCATCACATCCTAGCCTTATTATTGGTCGTTACACGAATGACGTACAACCAATCAGAAAGCGAACCAGTTACCTAGATTACTCTACCGTGTGACCAACAGATCTTTGCACCCCTCAGCGCCAAATTTCCTTGTTGAAAATAAAAACTTCAAATGATTCAATTTCTCTCATTGTTTTTTGTTGAATCAAGAAATAAAAACTTAATTATTTCGTTTTCCAACCATTCTAAACGATATTTATCAAAATTATGTACTTTATTCAACTTTCGATTAATTACTCTAGTTCACTTAGCAACACTGATTCTTGATAAAATTAACTGAAATCAGTTTATAATGAAAAAATAAAATGTTAAAAATCTATTAATAAATACTATGATGATTTTCATTAATTACTATCATATAAAAAACCAAAAGAAATGAAAAAAAATTTACATTCTGTTTAGAAGTAGGGATTTTCACGCTTAGGGGTGCAAAGATCAGTTGGTCGCACGGTACATCCGTTCCGTTCTTGTAGTAAATTTAAAAGAGAATTGAGAAGCCAAATACGAGTAATAATGAATTTTAAACGGAAATGAACTGAAAAAGAGAAATTTTTATAAATAAACTGAACTGAATTCAAATACTTTTCTTCGAGAGAACTAAAACTTGAACTGAATTCAAAAAAAAATCAACTCAATTTATTACAAATTTAATGTTCCTCATTTTCTAAATGA
Source organism: Phenacoccus solenopsis (assembly GCA_009761765.1). Lineage (NCBI taxonomy): Eukaryota > Metazoa > Arthropoda > Insecta > Hemiptera > Pseudococcidae > Phenacoccus > Phenacoccus solenopsis. Next base: position 78,928 of record VFXL01000274.1, on the reverse strand, counting down.
AGTATTTTTCACCTAGAAATGCAGACAACGGAGATATTAAAAAAAAAAAATGCATTTCATGGTATTTGGAAGGGTCAAGGGCACCCCGGTAACTCAAAAATTATGGGTTCCATAAAAAAAATACATATCACTTGACTTTTCGTAAATCCAAATTCCTTTATTTTCATGTAAAGTATTTCCACCTACTATCCATAATAGCCAACTAGCCAAGATAATCAGAATGAAGAAAAGCACCTGCTTAACTTTTCCTTAAAAAAATGGCAAACTTCGATATGATTTTCAGTTGAGTTTTTAACTTGAATACCACAATTGAAAGATTCTATCTGATTTGAAATACGTGTTGGTGGTGGGGTCCCAATTTTTTTATTTTTTTTTTTATTTTAGTAGTAACATAAAAGAAGATAAAATAATAGTATTTTTAATTGAAACTTCGACATGAATTTTTATTAATCAAAAATGAAATATAAAAAAAGCTATTTTTGAAAAAAATAATATACATATAAAAATTATTAATCAATTATTAAATTTATTCAAATAAATCAATACATAAAAAAACCTTATTTTTAAATTAAATATTCAAATTAAAAAAGGATAAAAAAAAGTGGGATCGGGAAAAGGTCGGATCTTCAAATCTTTGCGTTTCAGACCATTTCAATTTGTGATCATTTGGCAAATGTCCAACTGTTTGGAATATGCATATTTTTTCCTCCATGCGAAATTCGCTCTCTTAAAAATGCGAAAAAGGTACTTCCATGTTTTTTCGATACACTTCAAAATGACGGATCACCCAAATCATGAGGGAGGCTGGAGAAGAAATAAATAGCTTAAAATATTCTTTTTTCATCTTAAATGAAAGAGCGATTCACGGACATCAACATATTCAAATTTCAGCTTCCTAGGTGCATTTGGAGGGGAGTTGAAGCAAAAAAGAGCTATATGAGGAAGTTTTGAGTCATGAAATTTCTTGAATCTTTCATATCTCCTTACCAAATGAATCTAGTACGGTGAAACTTTGTGTGTGAAGTTAGTTGTTAATCAGAATACGACCTCTTGAATTTAAGTCAAAATGGACCCAAAATGGCGGATTATCAATATTTGAGTGCAGCTTGAGGAACCTCAAATTTGTAAAAATGTGATTAATATGAACTCAGCACATGATTATTGGGGGTAAGATGTATATTATATCCTTAATTCACCTCCATACATGAAGCTAGAGGGGGAAGGGGAGGTAATCGACCTCAAAATGCGGTGAGGATAGTACACGAAAGGTCGAAAAATGTTTATTGTGTTGTCATATGTTGAAATGAGCCCAGGTGCCTAACCTATTCTGATTAATTCCTTCCCAAGCGCATTTAGAGTGGAGTTAGAGCAAAACTGATTTTTGGAGGGGAAATTACAACAGGAAATTTCATGAATCTTCCCTTGCAAAAAAAAACACTACTAGTAACTAGTAATGATCACTACCAGTACTTGGTAGTAGTATTTTTCAATATTAATCACTACAAGTTACTAGTAGTGGTCACTACAAGTGCTTATTAGAAGTGACCACTACCAGTAACTTGTAGTGATTAATATTGAAAAACACTACTACTAAATACTAGTAGTAATTAATACTTATATTTAACTGGAAGTCCTGAATACTATTCGTTTTCTTATCGTCTAAAATGGAAAATGGTTTTCAAAACTTTACAACGCACCTAAGAAATGCATTCAAACCATTGGTTCACACAAAATGTGCAAACAGTCCTTCAGTTTGTTGGTGGAAGTGCGTATTTGCACTTCAATTACAGTTAAATTAAACTCTTCCTTATATGCATTACTGCAACACATTTCATCTAAGAGAAGCAAAGTGATACGTAGACTACTAGTAGAACACTAGTAATCATTAATATCTTGAGTACCTATTAGTAGTCAACTGCACAACCACAACTACTAGTTGCTCTATTTATTACTAGTAAAACTAGCAGTTGCTATCTTCAGTACTATTATTCTTCATGAAAACTATATCTAATTGAAGAATGAAATAATGGTTTCTCATTACTATAACTTACATTTATTCTTCAACTTGCTATCAGGAGAAGCACTAGCAGTAACAAACTACTATTCTATTCAAGAACTAGTGTTTATTTGGACTGCTAGTAGTAGTAGTAAACTAGTACTCTGTTGTTACACTTAGTAAAATAAACTAATAATCACAGTACAAGTAGTGAAAAACTACTACTCTATTCATCAACTTGTAATCACAAACTACTACTAGTAATAAGAAACCAATTATCACAGTATAAGTAGTGAAAAACTAATACTCTATTCATGAACTTGCAATCATAAACTACTACTACTAGTAATGATGAACTAGTAATCACAGTACAAGTAGTGAAAAACTACTACTCTATTCATGAACTTGTAATCACAAACCACTACTAGTAGTGAGATATTAGTATTCTGCTACTGAACTACTAGTAACTAGTAACAATTCACTACTATTCGTTTATTTAACTACTAGTTAACTTGTAGTTACTAGTAGTTATTAGTAGTGATTTCTAGTTACTAGTAGTGTTTTTTTTTGCAAGGGTTCATCTCTTCACCAAATCGAATTCAAAAAGTCAGGCTACGCTCCGAGTCTTTGATTTGAAAAACCTCAAGTTGCAATAATTTGAAGAATGTAGGGAAATGGTTTTCAGAATTGGTAATGAGTATGGCTTGTAGACATGAAGAGTTAACAATGTTATTTGTAAACCTGAATAAGCCCCAGTTAAAAACTCGGCTCCAGTAATGCGGCATGGCTGCTTACTTTTTTCTTATGTTCAAGCAGGGTATCTCTCCAACATCACGAATACAACTGTTCCTCTCTCAAAATGTTAATGGGACTTACGTCAGCTTCTTTTTAACATAACTGATCCAATTTGACGAACTAACCTCGAACAATTAGTGGAGCAAGAACAGTAATATATCTTTATTCAACTTTTCAGATATGTTTTAGTGGTACTGAAAATGTGTAATAGCAATGTAGCAATTAACGTTATCAGTCGGTTTGCACCAACACACTACAAAAACTCCAACTCTCATAACGAAGCATAGCTGCTCACGTTTTCCTTCTAATAAACATTCGTCTTGAACAAAAACCTTATTCGTTAAGTAATTTAATATTAGACGTTTCTACATTCTAACAAGCTCTTCGCAGGTTACCAAAGTTGACAATACGCCTACGCCAACTGGCGCATAATTACAGGTAAATCGTACAACCGAACCTTTTATTTCGCTTTTTCACTCGCTTCGTGTCGTGGGTTGTATAGAAGTCAACATCCTATAGCTGGTACCGAATCAGGCAAAACCCAGTTCGTTAAATGCCGCGAACGTTGCGAAGATAAATTACCGCGGCCAGAGAATCTGAATAGTACGTATCACATTATGCTAATACCGCTTCGCCTCAGGTTTAAACACCTATTTATTATACACGAATACGGCCATATGGCCGTACCGTATCTCGCAGGCAATATACGCGCGCATTTCCTCCATAAACCGTACGACCGAATATTTTTCACATAAAATTTCCAACGTAGGTGGACTCCTCTGTCTTCAGCGCGGCGACATCGTCCTAATTTTTCGCCTCTACTTAATCCCCGAGCGTCCGAAGCGAAACATTGTGAACTCGTTAAACGTACACTGTGTACCATCGCGGCGAATCCTTTCATCTAGTAACAACATCCACCCGAATAAGAATGCGTATCGCGCCATCACGTATATAAAAAAAGCCGGCATAGGTGTTTCACGTTTCGGTACCAGAGGTAAAAAAAAAAATAAAAGTGTAATTCTTACGTTCCTTTTCGTCGAATTTGTAAATAACCGTAAAAAAAATCTTGACGCTTAACAAGTACCAAGTCGATACAATCGAGTCAAACCAGTTCGAGAAATTCTTCTTGTTATTCGAATTTCAATAAATAATTTCCCCCCTTTTTCATCCTTTTCCTTCCATCCACATTAAGCTGCGCCGGGCTACCATTCAACGCGTTAACCATCAATGAAAATATATTAAATCAACTTCGCATATACGCGTGCAAATGAATAAAAATATTCCACCTCCGTTCTCCTCGTCCAATTAATAATACAACCGAAAAAGTCGTCCAACCGGCATCCTCGGTTTTGGCAAAATATGACCGAGCCGGCTCAGAATTTATTGAATTTGAGGGTGTGTTGAGTTGTTTAAAGATGAGCTCGTTCTTTTTTTTTTGTCAACCGTAAGAATAACGATGCATGTTTTTTCGCTTCTCTATATTACATCTTGTATAACGCGTTAAGCCTTCGATATTTACGATTATGTGTTTTCCACCAACGGTATACTCACCTGTAACAAATAAACAAAAATAAAATTTACAATGAATGAAAACACCGATCTTATCGTCTCGCTGTGACAGAGTATAAAATATTTAGAAAACGTAATTACTATCATATCACTATATTCTACGTTGTGTTGTAAACGAGTTTCTCATCATTATAACTCGAAGAAATGTTTACAAAAAATTCATAATCTAAATAGATTTGGCACCATAGAAATGCTATGTAATTCATGTAGATATAAGGGAAAAAGACAACTGAAATATGTCCCTTGGTATCACTTTGTTACCCAGAGAAGCTCAGCAGATGATCATTGAAAACTTTTACCATTCGTAAGAAGGAATCTTTATTACAACATAATAAAATAAGGATGTATTAATTGAATTGCGAAGGAATATCCAAGAATTCCAACGATAATATTTTCATTCATTTTAGTTGATTTCAGAAATCTACAGGGTCACAGAGTTCTCCAATAATAATCATGATAATCGAATTACTGCTTTGCCATCGATAATATTCATGCAGCAACAAAATTAGCTCATTTATAGCGCTCATTTTGTTATCACATTTCTCAATTCAGCGAAAATTATCGCTCATTAATAAAGAGCTTCGAAACTCCGTATAGTACATCAAATTAATTCGTCTACATCAACGTACTTCCTTTACGACTTCACAAAGATTATTTTTCGGAGCTTTCATTCAAGAATGATATAGCTGCATAGCTTACCTAACCGTGGAAGGACTATGTGATGTCAAGATTTTGTCTAGGTGGCGTCTTTGGTGACCCAACTGACGTACAGTAGTGATGAAGATTAAAAATATTCAATTGCGATTTCATATTATGAAGTAAGTTCAAGTAACACAATTCTTCAAATTTCAGTTTCTCAGCTGAAATGGGGACTGGGGGTGAAGACAAAAAAATTTCTGAAGGCTAAATCACATCAGAGATGAAACGATTACTGATCGATATAATCGATTATAATTTTGAAAATAATCGTCACTTATCGATTAATCGGCTCTTAACCCTTAACTGGCACACATGGGCGAATTTCACCCATCGGTAATGCCGCCTCGCTGCACTCCGGCATAACCGGTTGCTCATTCCTGTGCACCCTTTATAGTTGAACGTTGCCGCAATTCCTTCAGTTTGGGCATCTGTGTTGGTTGCATATATCAATTTTTGAAGGGGCAGATTTATTTCTGAATTTCTATGTAAATTATCTATTGCATTTTTCAGGTCGCAAAAATTGAAAATAAAACCATGCTATGTTGTAGTTCGAACGATTTGCAAGAAAAAAACATAGGAGGACAAATTGCCTATCTTTAATATTGAAGGAGCTAGAAATTTTCGAAAATTGTTCAAATTTATGCTATGTATGCTGCCCCTTCAATTTTGATATTATGCGATTGTTTTCGTAATGAAATTCTGCATTTCAGCGAGCACAATAACATATTACATTTCAATTTCTTGAGTGACTCGGCACAATTTTTATTTTCTAATTTAAATTACTTTTATGTGTGCCATCAGAGGGTTAAGTGCTCTTTATTGTTTTATTTTTTGGTTTGCGATTTGCGAACCTACGAGTGTTTTAAAAAAGTGACGTAACATTGACTTCGTCCAATAGTTTTTCGGCATTTTTCGGGTAACGTTACCAAGCCAAAAAACAAAATAATCGGCCGATTATTAACGATTATTGGCATCGTGCGATTAATCGTCGATTAAACGAGAATCGTGACATCTCTGAATTGCATCAGGAAGTTTCATGAATTATGCTTATCTCCTCACAATGAACTTAAAAAGCTGAATCGTGGGGGGAACATAATACGATCTCTTGAATTAGAGTCAATGTGAATCCAAGATGATAACTCTTCAAAATCTGAGGAGCCTCAAATGACTGAAATTTGTTAAATATGGGCTCGTGAGAATGCTGTGAGCAATGAGTACTACATATCTTAAATTCATCTTCTTAAGTGGGTAATAGGTTAACATCATCTGTAATTTTGAACAAGTCCCATTTAAAAACTCGGCTCCATTAATGCCGAATGGCTGCTTACATTTTTTTGTATTGTTCGTTTTAGAAGGAGTACAATGGAAAAATGAGCTCTATTTTTTGAGTCTCGAATGAGTAACAACCTCTTAATATGTTTTCATTTTAAATAGCGATATACATGTAAACTCCGCCCATCGTGATTAAGCTCCACCCACGTTCCGCCTACATTTTTACATGCATTTCTGCGTTTTCCCCTGAAATAATAAATAATTTAAAAATCAGCATCGTACTGTCTTCCAAGATAGAGATGAGATAATGCATATAAATGATTCTCACACATAACCAATTAAAATCGAATGGGGGCTGGAATGAATACCACAGTAGGCGGAGTTTACTTTGAGTAGGGACAGGAAAACTTCGTGGGTATCGATTTCTAGTTTTTTAAACCCATAGGATCGAAATATGAGGTCAATTTTGGAATCAAAGCAAACTGAAAATAACTTCTTACCAGCTCAAAGAAATTACCGATGTTTTATAGAAAGTAATGAAATCAAGAAGCTATCAAATACATTAATGATTTAGGCCTTGACTCGACTCTAGAATCCATCTTCATAGTTCGACTGTCAATTTCTCAAGACATTCTAGTTTTTTTATTCTACCATATAGCGTTTTTTAAAACATGATTCAGACCACGACATAACTGCAGAGTCATCTTTAACATTTGACGATGATGAATTCTATTCTACACCTTAATTAGAGAAAAGTTATCAAAATTTTACTCCCGTCTTCTTTTCATTCTAAAATGATTCCAAAAAGTTTGTTCCAATTCTATTTCGAATTTGGGATGATGCTGGATTTCAAACTTGAGCATAATTTAACTCAGATTTCAACATCAGGCCCGGTCAGTCGGAATTGACACGGGGCAAAAATAACTTCTGGGCGTCAATTTTCAAGTTTTTCATTTATTCGATAATTTTTTCCAAAAGTTGATGAACATTTAATAAAACTGATTAGAATAAATTTTGAAATTTTAAAATCTGAAATTTGGATCGCCAGACCCTCTCAGAAACTTTGCCAGGAGCAATATTCTCCTCCCAAGGTTGGGCAGGATTTAAATTCTTTTGGATTTAAATTCCAAAAATCTCAAAACCCAGATTTTGGATTTGAAATCCATTTTTATGGCGGATTTTCAATTGTGGATTTGAAATCCTTTTTTTCCAAAATCCTTTATTTTAAAATCCATAAAGTTTTGTATTTTATGATCTAATGATCAGTGTGTAAGTTTTAGGTTCTGGTATCACGACATTGCATTTTGTAGTCGTCACTACCCTTGTCATTTCGAACTATCGATAAATGTGATAAAATAGAAATTCAACATTGCATCATCCAATATTATATTCAGGTTTTTTTCACCATCTTCTTTCTTTATCTAGATTTTGGATTTTAGATTTGAAATCCTCTTTTTGAGAGGATTTTTAATTTTGTATTTTAAATCCATTTTTGCAAAGGATTTCGGATTTGAAATCCTTTTGTCCCAGATTTCGCCCAACCCTGTCCCCTCTACACTCCATAGCCTTCACCAGCAACCCTTCCTTCTCCCCTCCAATATCATGTGTGAAGGTGAATTCGATGTATAGAATACTTCTTATTCCCAATAAAAATAATCATATGAGTTCATATTAATTACATTTTTACTAATCTCAGATTCCTCAAACTCTACTCAAATTTTGATAATCCCCCATTTTGGATCCATTTTGACGCACATTAAAGAAATCATATTTTGGTCACTAACTAACATCACACACGAAGTTTGACCTTTCTAGATTCATTTCCTGAGGAGATATGGACGACTTAAGAAATTTTATGACTCGAAACTTCCTCACATAGCTCTTTTTTGCTTCAACTCCCCTCTAAATGAACGTAGCAAGCTGAAGTTTGAATATGTTTATGTCAGTGATTCACTCTTTCATATAAGATCAAAAACGAATATTTTAAGCTATTTGCCCCTTCTCCAGCCCCCCTCAAAATTTGTGTGATCCGCCATTTTGAGGTGTATCAAAAAAATCATAAAGTACCTTTTTCACATTTTCAAGAAGAGTCTTTATCAAATTTTGAGCTAATTTCATGATTATCCGCGGCCGGCGCTACTCGTGAGAGAAAAATATAGGCATGTACTAAAATTGCACATTTTCTACTCCCCCGACCCCCCCCCCCCAAAACAGGTAGGCTGTAATAGTTATTGTTTTCATTGAAAACTCAGCTAAAATAAAATGAAAATTGCAACTATGAAGAAATCCAAAAAATATAATTATTATGTTCAAAAATTGCAAAAAATAAGAAAAATTATTCAACAATGAGAAAAATAGCATTATTATGAATTCGTAGTTTGGATGGCCAAAAAATTAAAATAAATGTTGATAAAGAATAGGATTTCCATTTCCTAAAGGATTAAAAAAATTATATTTAAAATATTATCTAAAATAATTATGCTAATACCTCTTGAAAAGACTGGAATTGAAACAATTAGTGAACATTAATTTTTTAATTTAAATTTTTTAATACTGAATGACTAATAAATTCTCCTAATTTAAATCACTCATTTAATTAAAATTTAATTATTTTAACCATAAAAAATAATTAATTAATATGGCAGAAATAATGCCTTGAACTTAAAATTCAATTAGTAGTTAATTCACAGTAATTTTGGCTCCAATTACGAAATAATTGTGAATCTTTGACAACAACTAATCATAAAAAAATATCAATCTATTTTCATTTGTGGAAAATTCTCTTTGGAATTGACCATAAAAAAAAGTAAAGACCAAAAGGTTTCAATATACTTTCAAACCCTTTCGAAGAGCTTTGCTTTCTCGTAATTCGATACGACCCCAAGTACATTGCTTATACAACGATTCCGATAAAAATATTCCTACAAAAATACCACCTTCGTGGTTCAAATATCAATTCTATAAATCTATCCATATAGAAACTCGATTTACAAATTTCCCTTATTTCAAACCGGATATTCGTCAATAATACGTCCTCAAGTTAGATTATAAAAAGGAAAAAAGTTGTAAAATAATCAACGAAACACGCGATATTAGCGAATTACTCGAACCGTACTGCCTTTACTTGTACGCCAGTTTCATTAGCTTCCATGTAAATGAAAACCGATTCCAGCTGAACCTCGAACATCAAACTTAGAAACCTTACACATATCTATTTCCTACTTATAAAAACGGTTCCCTTAAATTAACCGGTATGCGAGTGAATTGCGTGACGAAATTCTAAGGTTTCACCTAGAGAGCTGACGATAATTCGGTAACACGCGCAAATATACGTAGGTCGCTAATTAAAGGGGCAATATCGAATATCGCAATTTACGGTACATCGTACTTTCAGAGTACTCCTTATTACAATATCGATTTCAATACGTACCCAAATAAACGCTCGTTTATTGCATTCCATAGGGAAGGAACGTCCTAAATTTTTCGAATTAAGAAATTTTTTCTAACTACTCGTTACCGCCTATATAATCCTCGAATAGGTATATCGTGACAAGTCAATACTATATCGATGAGATGGCGTATAAAGGCTTAATAACAGCACTCGAACCTTCGTGATTTCCACGTACAGTTAGAATCACATCGTTACAAAGCCAGCTTTGATTTCGGGCTTCCAGATTGTTAACGAAATTACTGTCATTTCAAGCCAACGATGTTATTAAAGTAATACAGGTAGAGACGTTTAACTATACGCACGCCCAGTTTCCTCGATACCAGTTTTATTCAATTTGTCCGAATTTCCACGCATCTCATCCACACATTGGCACCTAAATGCGAAAAAACACCTTTACACCGGAGCAATTAATTTTATATTTATTCTTAAGCGATAAAAACCGTCACATTGTTACATGCCGCGCATCTTCTTCGATCGCGTCGTTTAAATCGATTAAATTAAATTCTCGTTTTTCGCGTACATCCATCCAGCGTTCGCTTAGGATTTCGAAAAAACTCATCGTTTAAGCGGTATAACTGGTGGGTCTGGTCGTGTTATTAAATGATCGTAAAACGTAAATGCTGTAGGTGTTCGAAGTTAGGCATCAAGTGGTCCGTAAATTACGCTCCGTAGGAGATTGGCGAGAATAAGTTCATTCATTAGATTCGTACCATCGTACCAACCAGATCTATAAGATGACCGGAGTCCCTCGACAATGTACATTCACCGGATATCGGTACCATTTCCTGTCGCATTCTGTGGCTACATAACGAAAAAGGGACGATACGCCAGAAACCAGAGGGTGTTGACCCTTCTCTCAGTTTATCTTCTGCTGTCATCTTCGCCGATTACTTTGCACATAAAAGACGCCAATCAAGCAGTACTCTAATGCATCTCATTCTGCACTTATACTCCATCCCTGAAACGTAGTACCTCTGCGTTGGGTAATAATTGCTCGATAAGCCATCCGCATCGTACTTTCTCTCCGGTATTAAAACACCACTCCATACATGGTACGTTCGCGGTCTCCATATGGCCGCTCACATGAGAATCACTGCCATCTCACATAAATCCGATCGAAACAAAAATACTCATTTAGGACATAACCACTCGAGAGAGGGAAAATTATTTCGTCGAATCGATGCGGTTAACAGATACACCGTAAATCCGACGACCAGACTTCCTTTGTGGACAATTTCGGCGACCATTATTCGCTCGTTCGAATATTTATACGCCGTTGGTAGCTTATCGGATCGAACGATCGCTCAATTAAAAATGTTATTTTTCGTCGATACACGTATTTATAAGCCGAGATTAAACCAGTACGAACACAACGCGCGCGGCTAGTAATGTTCTCGAATGTATATTTTTTAATCAGATATGCTAAAACTGGTTAAACCGTGTACATAATTAAAGGGTTGAATTTTTAAATTTTCTCGACCAACTTCATCGCCATACCATCGTAACGATCGCCTTTGCCCTCGCTCTACAGTCGAAGATTAATGGTGGTACTGGATTAGATAATTTATTCCGCTTCGACGTTCGAAAAAAAACACACCCCCTACACCCGTACTCGTTCGTTATTCACAGATTAACATCGAGGAGGAGTTTTTTGACGTTAGAGATTCGAACGAATTGAAAATTTTTTCATTACGTCGTGACCGTCGTCTTGTAAGCGTATTACTTCGCGATGTAATCCCAGAAGCCCGAAGCCACGTTTAGAAAAGCTCCGAGACTCCGGCCATTCTGTTCCATGCGGTCATTCATGAATATAACTGGTCGCCGGACATATGTCTGGCTCCATAAGTCGCTTCTAAACGTATTTATTCGTGTTTCAGGCGCGTTGGCAAATATTTAATTAGAATTAAGATTTTATTCGACGTATTTAGCCCGCAGTCGTTGTCTTCTGCCTCCATCGTCTGGATGCCTAATAAATTAAGATATGATGGGAAAACTCTTTCGTAGAATATAATCGAATTAAAGTTGGGTGCTGGGTAGGTGGCTACATAGAGGTCGAAATGATAAATGTATACGTATGGTGTACTCGTAACTCTCTAAAATAATCTGCGCAAAGCTAACGAACAATAAGTGAACTACAATTAGCTCTTTCAAATATAAAATGAAGCAGATACGTCGCTGAAAAAACCAAAAAAAAAAAAAAAAAAAAAAAAAAAAAAAAAAAAAACGAAAACAGCCATGCCTCATAACTAGAGGTGAGTTTTTAATAGGCGATAGTTCAGTTTTGCAAATAAAGTTACTAACCCCTGCATGTTTATAGGCCACACACAAACATAGTACCAAGTCTGAAAACCCCTACCTAATCCCTTCCAAAAGCACTTAAGAAGTCAAATTTGGAATATGTAGTGGGGGTTTTTCAGCATTTACAGAATCTGTAATTTTTACAGAACTCATTACAGAAGAAAATTGAAGAGTTTTATAGTTGTTGTAACTTGTTGACTACCAAAGTATTTTTTGATGAATATAAACGATTAAAAATGACGTCATGAAATTGGAACATGATCAACAGCCATTTACAAATTATTATTATTAATCAGAGTAGCCCAGAATCGGGCAGTTAGAGTTCTAGCAGGTTTGAGCTACGATAGTTCAGCTACAGAGGCATACAAAGTCGCTATGGTCCTCAACTTCTCTAGTCTTTATACTCTTGAGACATGTGCGTGGATCAAGCGCTTAGCTAGCTTAGAGCCTCTTCTACCGCCATATCGGAAGTATCACTCGCGAATTCAGCTACCCTACCCAGGCCCTTATTTATTCTCTGACCTTCCAACAGCCATCCGTTGCTCAGGGATTACGTTGTTCAGGAAAAAGCTCAAAAAATGGCTTTTGGAGACTCAGGCGTTGCCAGTTAGTTGATGCTGCCAGTCACCGTTGGGGGGAGTTCGTGCCTTTTTTTTTTTTTTATTTTTTTTTTTATATATTTTATATACCTATTCTGTCTTGTGTTTTTTTTCTCTTTTATTTTGTTTGTTTATTTTATTTTATATATATATAAATTTTTCTTTATTATTGTTTTTTTTTTTTTCTTTTGTAATTGATGATAATAATAGTAATCCGGCTTTCCACTCGCCCCCTATGTGGGGCATAGGACTGCCGTTATTGATAATACTTTTCGTCAAAAATTATTGTTATTAATAAATATTTGATTGATTGATTGATTATTATTTTATTAAGGATCCCAATCCCAGCTGTGCCCTGTTGGGTGAGGCCAATTTATTAATTAGTAATATATAAAAAAAATAATTACTTCTTAGCGCCTGTCTACAGAACTTTTACGCTGTAATAATATAATAATTAATTTTACTAAATATAATTACAACTTATATATATTTAGGAACACAATAATTTATATTTATATAATAAGGGCACTTGTTGACTACCAAAGTATTTGCAATTATAGAGCATATTTTGTTTACCTTTATGAACCATAAAAAACGCTCGAACATACCTCTGTAACTAAAATTCCTGGTATGTGTGCCTACAATAATCATACGAGCATATAATTCAAATTTTAGCAATTTGGATTCCTCGGGTTATCCTCATATTTCAACTATCCGCCATTTCGGATCGATTTTGACGCAAATTCAAGAGGTCAAATTCTGGTCACCAACTAAGCCTACACACAAAATGTGACCTTGTAATATGGGCTCCTGAAGTTATTATCAAATTTTGACTATCCGCCATTTTGGATCCATTTTGAGGCAAATTCAAGAGGTCATATTTTGGTCATCAGCTAAGCCTATACATAAAGTTTCACCTCTCCAGGTCGATTTGGTGAGATGATATGGAAGATTCAATAAATTTTTTATAATAATTTCCCCTCCAAAAGTCCTTTTCTGCTGTAACTCCCCTCCAAATTGAGTTGTGAAGTTAAAATCAGAATAGATTAGTCACATAGGCTCATTTTATGGTAGGTACGATTACACAATAAAAATTTTTCGACCTCTCGTGAGAATATTAAAACAATTCATTCTAATAAAATTAAAAAAAAAGCAAACTTAAGGAATGGCTGATTGCTGGCGCGTTTTACACGATGCAACAGTGTCTCACAGTGTGATTAACAGAACTTTTTTATTTCATAGTTTTATACAGTCTTATTTTTAAAGTTTAAATGTTTATTCTTATTTTATTTTTTATTTGTTAAACTAATTTTTTTTTTTTTTCTTAAGACATTGTAACTACTCGATGGAGTACTCTACAAATGAATTATATCTACATCTATCTACCCCACCCCTCGCCTACACTTTGAGATCGATAACACTTCCTCCTCCCTTCTGACAACATTTGTGAAGGTGAATTTAGGATATAGTGTACTTCGCATCCCTAATAATAATTTGAGTCCATATTAATCATATTTGTAATCATTTGAGGCTACTCAAACTGTCTTCAAATTATGCAATTCGAATCAAACTCAACATGTCATATTCTGATGGCAAAGTAACCCCACACACAAAATTTGACCTTCTTAGATCTGTTTGGTGAGGAGCTACGAATGATTTATGAAATTTTCTACCATGATCTCACAAATAAAAAAATATATATCAAATTTCATCCAAAAGGTAGTGACTTTCATTTGACGAAATTAAATCGAATTTGATGAAATTTGAAATATATCAATTCTTTTTTCCTGTTTCCCTCAACTCCCCTCCAAATTCACTTAGGAAGCTAAAATAGGGATATGTTAATCATTTGGGTTCACTATATCATATGACACCATAATCGAACATGTTGTCCTAATGGTACACCACACAACAATTTGAAGACAATAACCCCCCCTCCCCCCTTTACACCAACTACATCTATGAAAGTAGATTTGGAATACAGCATTTTTCTTATGCCAGATAACCATAAAAGTCCATATTTATCAAGTTTGAGCTATCGGAGGCTCCTTATGTCTTCTTCAAAAGTTGATTATCCACCGTTTTGGATCTATTTTCGTCCAAATTGAGAAGTCATATTATCTTTTCTTACTACCCTTCCATACAAAGTTTGAGCTTTCAAGGTCGATTGGGTGAGAATATTAAGAAAAATTCAACAAATTTCATGACTCAAAACCTCCCCAAAAAGCAGTTTTTCGCTTCTAATCCTATCCAAATTCACTCACAAAGCTGAAATTTGTACGTGTTGTAGTCCTTACCATACTTTTCCATACAACACCCCTAACAAAAATTTTGTTTCATTAATCTTCCTTCTAAGCCATCACAAAATATGAGAAAATTACCATTTTGAAGTGATTCAAAAATTGCAAAAAAACAGTTTCTGGCATTTTCACGAAAAATCCTTCATCAAATTTTGAGCGATTAGTTATGGATTTATCTTGATAGTACCCACTCAATACTCAAAATAGTGGCCTGAAATATTTTCACGGTGAATTCAGCATTCTCATCCATCTATGGCCTCTCATTCAATACTATGACTAATTTTTCCCCAAAATCAAATAATTTTTTTTTACGTACCATGTGCTGCCACTGTGGCTAGAGACGCGCCAAAAATAGATTTATATGATGTGATAGAGGCCTATTTGAACTAAGAATTTAATAATACTCTTTGCAGACCGTAGGCTAAGCTGAATGCAAGGTTGGTTATTTGGGAAGAAATTGCTTCGAAGATGTTGAAATTTAGGACATTAAGTGAAAATATGGTTAATAGTGATAAGAGTATCACAATGTAGGTATTTAGGTGGCGATTGTTTGCAAAGTAGATGACCATGTGTAAGGGTAGTGTGAGTAGTGCGGACCTGAGTGAGAATTACTCGATTTTTACTTGAAATTTTGTTCAAGAATGTTGTAGGAGTGACAGTTGGTTGATAGATTTGAGTTTATTAAAAGATTGGACGTTGTTCCAGTAGTTTTGAAAGGCTTCAATAGTAGAAGATGTAATTGAAGGACAGTATAGAATACGGGCGGAGGGGGGGGGACACGGGGACGTACCGAAAGGGGGGAGGGGGGAGCTTCCTTCCCTTGGCTTTTTGAAAGTTGGTAAATTTGGAGTTTTAGCGTAAAGTTGGTAAACTTGACCACTTGCGCAGTATTATTACAGCTATTTTTAAATTTTTTGAAAACTAACATCTTATTTATGTGGAGCAAAAAAAAGATCAACAGTTGGTAAAATTTCATGGTATTAGTTGGCAATGTTTAGTTTTCTCCCCCCCCTCCTGAAGAAGGTCCTCGGTACGCCCCTGGGGGGGGGGCAAAAGTTTAACAACGTAGTCTGAAAATTAAAAAAATAAAATAAAAGTTGTACAACTTCAAATAATCTTAACAATCTCTAACAAATTTTTTATAAATATTTTTTTTTTATTACAACTGTGAAAATTTTAGAAATTCGAGAAGTCGATAAAGTGAATGATATTTTTAAAATTTTATGAATTTGAAAAAATTAATTTGTCAATATTTTATTAATTTTTTTTTTCATATTTATACGAGCATTCGTTAAAATTTAATTTAAAAAACTTAATGAATCAAAAAATTGAAAAAAAAATTGAATTTATAAAAACATGAAAAATTCAAAAAATGGCTGGTTCAATTTTTTAAATATGTAATAAATTGGAAAAATAATTTTGTGAATGTAAAAAATGAAAAAATTGCTTCGATTTATTCGTTTAGTCATGTTCGCTTTTTCAAAGTTTTTTTCAAATTACAAAATAGAATTAATTTGAAGTAACAAGACTCGTTTAATTTTTTGAATTATTGGACGTCATTGCCTGACTTTTGCCTACTTCTGTATACGTTTCATGATGAACTCTTTATTTAGGATCCAGCTAAAAATGAGTAATTATAAATCTATACTGTATAAGTAGTAAATCCGGTGAATCGCAGATTCCACAACTAAATCTAGGTTGTAAATTGGGATTCGTTCACAATTCACATTTTCATTTAATTTTTAATGAATATAAATCTCACAGATACCACTACAAGCTCTTCCCGCTTTAACATTTCAAATAAAACATCACCGTTGCTCACGTTACATCGCAGTCTTCTTGAAAAATGACCCCATACAGTCACATCACGAACCTACTGCCTATACATTTATGCACCTAGCATAGACAAGTGGTATATGTTGAACATAACCACAACGATTTGTCGCTCGCAATCAGTTCTCATTCATCGCTACAACTCCAGTTTACCTATTCCCGCGATCATTAATTAAACTAAATCGAACCAAGTGGACGTTGATTTATGAACCTACACTTTTTAACGCCTTTCACGAAACCACGACTAACCAAAACGTGATGCACTTGGACACTACCACTAATTAAGTCATCGCTGTAACGTTTCAACTCCGTCAATGACCATGTAAGACGAACGCATCACCAATATCTAGCCGAGGACTCGTTTCAAAAAACAATTTAACAACTCGAATTCGCTAGTCATTCCAATACGCCTCATTGATCTCTTTCGCTGCACCCCATCACGTGTACACTGCGTAGCTGTAAATCTCAGTTAACGATCGTGTTCCGGCGTATATAAATTTTCATCGTATACTCGAATCGCTCTTCGAAACATTTTGCCAAACTCTGCCAACATTATCGCAACCCCTAAGATTAATTTCTTGCTTAAAAGGGCGCTCGCCAACTTCCAACTTCCCTCTATACCAATAATAAAGCCATAGATAAACAAACCGATATTGTTGATTCAATTATGATAAAAGAGATATATCTTCGGCTTACTGCAGTACGCCAAACGCTTCTGCAAACATCCCCACACGAGTGCTGGGCCGCACTTAACGAAATTATAAAAGGGATAATATTTGTAGTGTAAATAAATTTCACAATTGTTATTATCGCTCAGTTCGTCATTTTTTTCCACTTCCCGCTTTCAAGAGCAAAAAAACCCTTCGAACACGATTTCGCTTTTACTTATACAAAACACTAACGTCGGGTAATTACTTTTTTCTTTTTTAAACGGAGCACGTGGCGAATTAAAAACCTCTGATGGGGTTCTCGTGTAAGCCGAAAAAGGTCGCTAAATGCTTTGACCCTTTGGGAGAGAATTTAACCGACAAAGTGTCACATTTTGTTAACACCAAGCCAGCAAAACTTGCCCACACATTCGCCAATTTCCAACGCATAGGTATCCGCTGCGAGCAAAAAAACCGTTTGTACGTGCGGTCGCATTCTTCACGCTTAATTACACCATCTCGCTGATACTTTGACATTCATCTTTTATTAATCTCAACCATAGCTGAACCGACTAGCTCTAATGGAAAAAAAAATTCTATATTCCACATATTTTATATTTTCTCGCCGAATGTACCATAATTTCGATACGGCTGTTGTAACACATAAGTTCACTTCACACGTATACCATTTCCACTGCATACCACAATTGGCCAACAATATACGACCAAAAATAAGTAATAACGTTTTCCACACCTGTCCATCTCTACGCATACAATGCGTACGTGTACTGTGGAAACGTGGAAAATAAAATAGACGCGACGGTTTCGTGCGACCTGTACACCAAATTATTATACGCTACACTCGTACTCGCCATGAAAATCGCTCTCTTTATGTTACGGAATATTATACCACATAGACCGTACCGAATACCCGAATAGGGAAACGAATCACCAGCATTCAGGGTTTCCCATTATACCTTCGACAAACGGAATTTTCTACTGGTACGCGCGTGTAAACCGGTTACCGCATTTTGTTAATTAACGCCTCGATCAATTTTCGCGTAATTAACCGCAGATAAAGATTTTTCGAAAAAATAAATATCATCTAAATCGAGGTCACGAGGAGTTTTTCCGCTTCCAATAGGAACTCTTTCTTGACCAGTTTTTCATTGTGTTTTCCTCGAATCACGCCGCGTATAATAATTTCAAATCGATAGGCGGGGTGAGGGGCGAGAAGTCCCAAAAACTCTCTACTCGAGGCACAGAGCTAATTAGCCCACCTCGATGTCCTACCAAACACCTCTCCTAGTACAGGGAAATAAGGATTGAACCTGGAAAAAAATGGTAGCGAGTTGAATTTCACATTATTGGTGCAGAATGGTGTCCTTAACTAGGTATAAAAAGTTGTCACCCCTAGGGGTTGAAATAACCTCAGGAAGGGGCTAAATCCCCTCAAAAAACAGTTTTTCAACTGTTTTTCGTTAATATCTTCGAAAAAAAGGGTTCTACGTCAAAATAAGTCATATCAAAAAATGTTCCCCATTAAATTTCCTACAAAATGAGTGCAACAGTTTTCTCGAAAAGTCATTAGTAAGCCCAAAATGTGGAGGTCAAAATATACCAATTTTTACAATTCCCTTTCGAAAATCAGTTCTTTGTTTATATCTTCTATACGGTGCGTCCTACGCAAAAGTTGTTAATATTGAAAAATATTCCCAGTCAAATTTTCTCTAAGGTGCACGAAAAAATTTGCCCAAAAGGGCCCAAAATACATTAATTTTAAAAGAGTTTATTCATATGTGTTCATATCTATTATCAAGTCACCTATGTAGGTAATGAAGATGAACAAATCATTTTTACTGATGATTCCCCCTCCCCTTCCTCCTCCATCCTTTAGAAATCCTTCTCCAGATCTAGATTATACAACAAAAAACTACAGATATATTTTGAAATATTTGCTTCAACTTGGTTCGGGATCATCTATTTCTTCTTCATCACTCATCTCCACCTCCGCAGTGTTCGTGCAATCAGCTCCACAACAATGACCACACAGCTTCGAACATTTCAGTCTCGAAATTACAGAAAATTAGGTCGTGCAAAATGTTTTTGTAATGCTTGAAAGTTATTAGCTTTTCACCTGTTTTCCACTAATGACTTTTTGAGAAAACTGTTTCACTCATTCTGTAGGAAATTTAACGGGGAATATTTTTTGATATAACTTATTTTAACGTAGAACCCTTTTTTTCGAAGATATTAACGAAAAACAGTTGAAAAATTGTTTTTTTGAGGGGATTTAGCCCCCTCCTGGGGTTAACTCACCCCCTAGGGGTGACAACTTTTTATACCTTGTTAAGAACACCATTCTGCGCCAATAATGTGAAATTCAGCTCACTACCATTTTTTTCCACGTTCGGTCAAAAAATGAGCTTACTTCCCTGTACTATTACCTTATATTATTGAACGATGGTTGCTTTTTTGAAATTACCAACTAGCGTAATTTTTTTTTGAAATGTAAGCAGCCATACTGCACAAATGGAGCCAAGTTTTCAATGAAAGCTCGTTTAAATTTGCAAATAATTTTGTTGATCTCTTTGAACTCACTCAGTGCCGAGACTGAAAACTGCCATCTACTTCCTTTGAAACCACCTGAAAAGTTAATTTGAATAAATTGCATTTCTTGCTCACAGAAATCAAACGAGCTCATACGTATAAAATTTCAGTTATTTCAGGCACCTCCGACCTTCCACAAATTTTGACTACGAGCCATTTTTATCCGATTCAAGGAACCATATCTAAATACACTTCGGTGGAGAGATGAAAACGATTTATGAAATGTCTTGAAGTGATTTCCCTTTCAAAACCCACTCAGAAAAGTGGAATTCAGAACGTACCACAAAATTTCTTAAACATAATGCAAGACATATGCAAGATGTTTGGCATGATTTTTCAAGAAGTTCATCCCCCCCCACCCTGAAAAAAGAACATGAAATGAAAACTTAGTTTTTATGCTCATACATGCTCGAACAAGAAGTAATAAATAAAATATTTGTACATACTTACATATATTTTTTTCATTCTTTGAGGTAGGAGGGGGTGGGGATAGATAAAAATCATTTTTGCATATTTTTGGAGGTAGAGGGAGAAATGATTCTTTGAATGAAAAATACAAGACCATCGAGCTAAATGCAGTATTTTTACAGTATTTTTTATTTGCAAGTCTACTTAGACAAATGAAGGATTTCTACTGGATAAGGACTTGCAGGACTGTTAGGTCACTTGAATTAAAATATGTTGGTAACTTAGGCCTACTATATCACATGAGTCTATAACTAAAACTTTAGAACTTCCGTTTACCCCATTATATTTTGATGAATCTCCTCTTCCCCCTTCTCCCCTCCAACATGATTTGTAAACATGTATTTAGATTATTAATATTAGTCATTTGGACTCATTTCGTCATAATGACATTATAATCGAAATTTTTCTACCTTTCGTTTATCTCCCCCCTCTCCCACAATTTTATCACAACCTCCGTAAAGGAAAATATTTCTTTTTAATTAAATAATTTATTATAATTATTAACAACAAAATCAAATAAATCAATATAATAAAAAAGAATAATAAATTAAACTTTCCTAATCTAATAAAATTAAAAATATCAATAAAATCCCACGTTACATCAACTCTTTCTCCCCTTCAACATCATGTATGAAGACAGATTTAGGATATAGTATACCTTCTATCATAAGTAATCATGTAAGTCCATAATGGATCAAATTGACCCTACTTGGAGCTCTTCAAGCCTTCATTAAATTTTGATCATCCGCCATTTTGGATCCATTTTAACACAAATTTTAATGGCCACTTGGTTCCCAACAAACATTACATACAATGTTCAACTTTCATAGATCGATTTGATGAGAAGGTATGACAGATTTAAGAAATTTCATGACTCAACCCTCCTCAATAACTACTTTTTCTCCCTCTAACTCCGCTTCAAATCTAATTAAGAAACAAAGATTTCGATACGCTGATGCCCTCAACTGACTCTTTCATATGGGATTGTGCGAAAAGAGAGGCAACTACCGCCCACCTACTGCCTATCTCAAACTTTGAATGAACCGCTATTTATCAAAAATCGTAAAAAAATATTTTAGATATTCGCATGAACATTCTCTGATTAAATTTTGAGTAATTTTCATCCATACCTCTTTGTGCTACAGAATGGGAGATAAATTCATGATACCAAAAATTTGGATATTTGTCACCGTATTACTAATGATTCCCCTCCCCCACCTCCGCCAACAAAAAGTATAGTATAATACCTATTGTTTTTAGTAGAAACCCATCTAATGAACTGGTTTAAATTTAATATTAAACGTATAAATTGATTTTGAAACGAAAAACAAATTACATTCGATGTTGTTCACAGGAGGTTACCAGTTGGTGAATCACTATTGATTTTAGATACCACCACCACGACCAGCTTAAACAGATGACAAATGAGTACAGATTAGCTCCACACAATACTCATTTATGCAGAAAAGTAAATGTTTCCACGAACTAAGCATTCTTCAGTCGAAGAAAACTTCTCAATATTTCCCACTATAGATACTCCGAGTTCGCATATAATTGACCATTTAATACAGAAAGAACATAACCATTTACAACGAACAATAAATCACGCGTACTACCGATGTCGTTACGCGTTTTATGAATATTCACCACATTACCGCGCCTCCACGTAGGTTCATTCGCGCTCGTACGCGAACTCTACTAAACACTGACCAGTGATTCTCACCATACGTGGTGCTGGTATGTGTCGAATGGTAGGCCGAAAACAAGGGATGATTGTTCAAAGATGGGGGCGTTCGTGTAATAACTTCAATTAGAGTCACTAAAGAACACGTCGTTCTGATCCCCAGTCCCACTCCCGTCTCCTGCAGCGTAATTAATTGAGCCAAAAGTTTTACGCGAGCTTAAACGTCACAATTGTGTTAATGCGACTAGGGTGTACTGTATACCGTATACATAGCAGATGCGTAGTTGTCTTTCCGTAAATTCGATTAGTTCTTTTTCTCAACATTTACCAAAGCCGATGATCTCTTCATTGTCGCGTAACCGAACCTCTAGGGGAAAATTATGCGGAATCATAGCGTAAGGGAAAATTACGGCCGAAGAAAATGTAGTTGACATATCATTTTGAAAAAATACTTTTACTTTATACGAGTAGATAATCGATGACTTTAGAGCCATTATAATTGAAGATCAAGCAGTTCCTTATTTTTATTTTTTATTATTTTCCAGATACCACTTTAAATACTATATTTTTTAAGAAACGTAAAAAAATTAAATACTAATTGATCATCTCTATTGAACATGAGATGATGGAAATTTTAAAGGTTTGAAAGAGAAGCAGAGGGAATAATAAAATTAAATAATTTTTTTTTTTACTAAAAATTTTTTCATTATTAAGAAGTATTACCTGAATTAATTTTAAAATGAAATAAATTTTCAAAGCAAAAAATATAAATATATTATTTATCCTGATAAAATAATTCAAAAATCAATAAATTTATTTTAATTAAATTATTTTAAAAAATTAAAATTTTTTTTGAAAAACTCAATGTGTTGGATCATTACTATTATTATTTAGTTTAACAAATTGGAATATACCAAAGTAAAATGATACCACAGCTACGAGAACAAAAACATAAAAAAAAAATCAATCAAAATGAACTCGAACTTACTCAAAAAGTAATTTTTCATTTATTCAAATTTTATTCTAAATTAGAAAAAAAAAATCATTTAAAATCAATAAAATAATACTACTCTCCTAAAACAATTATTATAATTTACATTTGTTAAAACAAAAGGAAAATCTACATTCCATTCCAAAGGAGATTTCATACTCTACAACTTCAATGAAAAATCATTTTTTTCTATATCTCTTCATTCAGAAGGGAATCCAAAAAATGGTTTCATAAGAATCAATGTAAAAATACCACGTAATGACCAAAGATCACTTCTTTTTGAATTTCCACCACTCGCAGACCACTGCCCCAAAGAATTAATTGTTTAAAGCTGACTTTTCAAGAGGAAGAATTTTCCTCGGCACTTACGATGCACTAGATCATTATTCAGGTTTATTCAAAGACTTAATAAGTATTCCCCCTTCCATTTTCATCGATACCGATAAGGTTTAGCAACTACATAGTTTTTAATTACAACCCATTGACAAGCAATGCTGGACTTTTTATACCACAGTCCGTCCCCTAGATGAGTCGAAGCTATACAAATGCTGGAACCGAAGACCAATCAAATCCTATCCACGACCAATGAGGGTTATGTACATATTGAAGACGATTTCTATATTATGGAGTAATTGCATGATTTTTTTTTTGTAATAGAGGCGTAAAACAGATTGGGTCTAATTTTAATTTTTTTTAATGAAGAGGCATGGTCACTACATTTACTAAATTATCTCAAATGAATATAAAATATCAAGCGCTTAACTAGATTTTTAAATCTTCCAAAATGAAACCAAAGTTTTGAAACTTTCCAAAAAAACGATTTTTCTTGCAATTAAAAATTAATTCACGTTATAAGTCACATTTCTTCATCCAAACAATGAAAAAATAATTAGAAAAAATTTTGAAATCAAAAAAAAAAACACGATAATTTTGTTAATTTTCAAAATGAAGAATAAATAAATAATTTATTGGTCGTGTGCATAAAACGAGCTTAAATTAGGCTTTTTCGAGCTCAAAAAACCAAATAGGTATGCTAGAATTTCGTTCCATATGGAATCCTAACGTCTGAACTTCTGATGCTAAAAAATCTATACAGAGTCATTTTGTGAAGTTAAAGTCGGAAATATAAAAAAAAATCATATTATCGCCATTAACATTTCTTTTCGTTCTAAGGACATAATTATTCTTTTGAAAAAAAAAAATCTCTAAATTTAGAATTCTCTTCAGAAAACAACAAGTTTGGTTAATTTCAAAAATGAACAATAAATAGATGATTTATTTGTCATTTGCACCATATGAATTTAATTTAGGCTCTTTCGGACACAGAAGAAAAAATATGCTCAATTTTAACCTCACAAAATTTCCCAAAAACGTCACAACCTCGTTTCAAAATGTTTTCTCATGAATGTTCTGGCACCAAAAAGCTTAGACTTTAGGAACCCCTGTACAGGGAAAATAGGGCATTTTTGCCTCCCAAGTCTGAAAAAGCCAAATGTGGCTCCGTATTAGGTACATGAGAGACATGACTAATAAATAAATAAAACTATTGTTTTTGAAAAAAAAAAACAATTTAAAAACGGTTTATATCTCCTAAACTTAATGAAAATTAGCTACTTAATTTTTTTTAGTCTTAAATGACCAAATATGAGTGAAGAAAGCATAAAAAATTTTAATTACAAGAAAGCTCTTTTTTCTTTTTAATTTCAAAATTTTAAAAACTCGACTTTATTTCAGGAAGACTGAAAATTGTGTCGAGGGGCTGAAATTTCTATGACATCATTTTGAGGTCATTTATTAACTATTATGACCCACCATTTCTTCCGATTTTTGAAAAAAAAAATCTGCCCATCTTAATTTAAAATTCCTTGACTTTATTACAAACTTAATAAAACGTGAACTGAATGAGAAAACAAGGTACGACAAGTGACCAAGACTCATAAGGTTAAAAAAAAAATTATACATTTTTTTCTAATTATAAAATGTCTTCTTCCAAAAAAAAAAAATAAGAAAAAGTATACTTAAAAATAATGGAAAAAATATGAAAATAGAAAAAACTTGAGAAAAAAAATTACTAAACAATTGAAAACATTGAATATAATAAATACTGCAAAATTATAAAATAAATAAAAGGAACCTAGGGGTGGCGTAATAAGTCAGACAGTTAAAAACGCCACCAAAAAAAAAATATATATAATTATATATTAGATGCCTGAAAAATAATAATTATGAAAAGAAGAATTACTACACATAAAATTTTTTTAAATTGTGATTTTCAGAAACTGCAAAATTTTTCAAATTATAAAAGAAATGCATATTTATTTTCCCCAATTTTCAAAAAAAAATCACTACTACCAGAAAACCATTCAATTCACTCGAAATAAATATTTACAAGGAAAAATATCAATTCGTAGTCACCCCATTCTATTCATATCTATGTAAAATAGTGATTCGTACAAAAAGGGTAGAAACTGCGTTGCAATTCATTTTCTCAACTTTTTCATACAAAATGACCTTTTTTATCGCCATAGAGGTTCGAAGGGTGAATGATAATCTATTGACAAACGATTTAATACAAGTGGATACTCTGGACCAGGGTATATTTCATTTTTCCCTTTTTTTTTTTTTTTTTTTTTTATTAGAAGGAACCTGTAATTACTGACACCAGTAAGCATGCATCCAACATTTCCGCATGAAAAAAATTATACATCGATACTAAAGAAATTAAAAGGTGTTATTATGTAATCATTTTTCTTTCACCCTTTCAACTTCTTTGTATCATTAGGATGTTCTATTTAATGACTAATCAATGTTTATTATTATTTTTTTATTTATTTATTGATAATAAGATTGTAAGTGCTCCACTGAAAGGAATTGAAGTTCATTGAACCGAGTAATAAAAGAACAAGGACATCCTGACACAATTCGAATGCTTTGAGCTCAATTAAAATAGATTTTCATATAATAATTTCATTTTGGCATACTTCCTATTATTGAATTTTCCCCTTAATGGAGAAAAATTCTACATTAAACTCTGTAGGGTCGGCTCATTTGAAATTAACTGAAATTTACAATATTCACACGTTTTTGGAAAGCATTCAGCACTCGGTATGGCACGAGTTACATTTCTATATACGCTTTAATTTCGTTTTACGACTTCTTAATCTGACTTGGTAATATTATTAAATTTTAATAACCCTACGACATGGTGAAAATGTCGTTAAAAAGGCTTACTCTAACACCCGTGTCATCCTTTGTCTACTCATTTACACTCAGTCCCTTTAATGTTGCGGTATTTGACGCAAACGAATGGGTCTTTTTTGGTCTGTAGTGCGACGAGGGTGCGCATACCGCATTCATGAATGATAAGCGAGAGCGTCGAAAGCTTTAATATGAAAATACTGCTATGCGGTAATATTAAATACTTACATTTTTTCCACCTCGTAATTACACTAGTCCGATATATTTTTAATAAGCGTATAAATATGTGCACCACTCGCGAAACAAATTACATTTTTAAAAAAAGATCCGCGTCCGCGAACGTAAAAATGTGAATGAACTACACTCCGGCTTAATTCGAAGAAATAAAAAAAAAAACAAGGGAGTAACAATTCTCCACGATCGATAAGAGCCGCGCGCAGAATCACCCCGTAAGCGTTACCCTTTTAAGCTATCAGTATTCATCGACTCGACGTTCACGCGTCCACTTCGTAAACGAATATGAAATTACGATAACACCTTCGTCCATCTACACAAACGACACAGCTGAGATTTCCATACAGACTGCATGGTTCTTATCAAAGAAACGTGCTCGCTGAAGGCTCACAGAGGGATCTCGTATATTGGTTACCGTGGTACGCCCCCTGTTCATACCTCCACGCTACATACGCGTTAAATCTCTTCTTCCAATGAAGTGGGATTTCTTATGCTGGTTCGCGCCGCTACCAGCGTACGTGGATTTTCATAATTCATGAAAACCCGTCGCCACCGATAGCACCTCCGGTTCCTATTGTTCGCCTAGATCGTTTTATTATCGACGCGCTACGCGGAGGCCTTTTTTTCTCGCCTTTACGCGCCAGGTGTTTCGTGCCGAGCACCGAGTTCAATGGGGGCGATGTTGAGAGGGTTAGGGTTGTTCGTTTCCCCCTTTGTTTTGACGTTTCGGCCCTAAATTCCCGCGTCTACCTGTTCAATTTTCATCCGGTGTACCAATTCGCCCGCAATTGCCAATCTTACGTCGCGAATATTTCTTCCGAGCTTTTCAAACGAAAATGTGGCGTGGGTGCACCAGCGGTTTGAATTCGTACATCGAATGAAGCCTTACCTATAATTCTTTTTTCACATGAAATATTTTTGTACGTCATTTTCATGTTCCTTTTTTCTTCTTTTGTCAATTCCCATTCAACATATAGATATAATCGAAGTGACCCTAAGAAGCGAACATTTTTCACTTCCTGCATTGCCTAATGACTTGTAAAGATGTAATATGATTTTCTTCCGTACATATTTTTCCATAGTAGAAAATGTTATATTTAACGAATACAGTAGAGAGTATTTTTTCGGCTTATTTAACTCGTCAGGGTTATCGAGAACTAAATTGGGAGCCGTTTGGAGTCACGAATCCTTAGTAAGTCAAAGGGAAAGTATAATGTTACCATTCTTTCCTTACATAATGGTAACCCTAGAATAACCTATTGTATGTGTTATGCCACCCTGTGCCACCTTTTTCTAACTTATTTGATCATTTTTCAACCGAGTAAGTATTTCTCATTTTCTACAAAAAATCAAACAAGTTGATCAAGGTTTTTATATCGGATATTTAATATCCAACTTCACATCGTAAGTAGACTGCGCCTTCATTTTACCTCAGTTCATGTTCTAAAATATGTCGCAAGATTTATTTCAAATTTTCACTCATTTTTCTTTTTTTTTCCTACAGTTTTTATGGGAATCGTAAATTTTTAATATTCTATGGCTATTTTTGCGAAAGAATTCTCTTCAATGAAAAATCACGAACCATATAATCATAATTACTTTAACTTTGTCCCTTATGAAAAATGCTACAGATATATTGTAATTCTCTAATTATTCAATTTTTTATGATTATCATTAATTTTTTTTTTAATTAATGAAAACAAAGAAAACATACCACACCTATGAATTATATTATGTGCGTGAGAAAAACCGTGGCAGTTACAGACGCCACTATACAAACACACTAATAAAAAAAAAAGAAATAATCATAGGTAATATTACGTATTATTTGAATAATTAAAAAATATTATTTTATTTTGACCCCCTTTTTTTTCTTAAATTTAGTTCAACGTGCTATATATTGTATAGCTGGCCAGAAACACTCTTGTTTGCTAGTGGTGTATTTAATGCATATTAATGAATTTTCTTAACTTGAAAAAAAAAAGAACTTCAGATATCATATCACATTTTCAAAGAAAATAATTTTTAAGCAGGGCCGAAGCGGGGGTGGATAAATGGATGGGGGTTATTTTTTTTTTGAAAATATAGATTTTCAGTTTTCCGTCAAAATATAAGGAAAGAATGATTTTTGGGGATGGGGTAATTTTTTAATTAAATTTTATCCGAACGTAAAAAAATATTTATTTATAATAATGATGTCAAATATGTACTACTAACATTAAGAAAAGAGGTTATCAGAAGATTCTGACCTTCAACCCTGGCTTCTGATTAATGTTTTGTTCTCAACTTTTCTACACTTTTTTTTCAAAATTAATTTTCAAAATAAAAAAATTAATTTTTTTGATACAAAACTTTTGCAATTATTTTTTCTTTTTTCTTTTCTTTTTTTTTTTCAATAATTACTTACTTTTTTTCATTAATGTGACATGTACTGCATCTAGGCCAGAGGCACGGAAAGGAAACTTTAAATTAAAGAAAGGAGGTGAGATTCACTTAGGAATTTAATAATTTAATGGGAATGTTCTCATCATCCTGTAGGATATGTAAAAGAGAGGAGGGAAGGAGGAAGGAGATATCTAAAGCGAGTGTTCTCGGATAAATAACAGTTTAGAAGGATATGTTGGACCGAAACTGGACTAAAAAATGTTTATAGCAGTACTTTACTATTAAAAAAAAAAAAAAATAGTTTGTTTAAATTTTCTAAAAATACATAATTCTTCTTCTACTATATTTTGAGGTTAATAAATGCCAAATTTTGCATATTTCAACATTTACATGTGCACACATTTATTTTACGAATTAACAGACTTAGCAATCAGAATTACAGAAGAAAAAAAATAGAACCTAGAGGGGAAGAGGGAAAGACAACTAGAGAATAAAATTTATTCAACTTATTAAATTTCGTTTTATAATGACATAAATACGCAGCGGGGGGGGGGGGGGGGGGAGAAGGGTGAAGAACAGGTCAAAACCACGTGAATTTTTTCATCAATATCGGTAGCAGATATATTATGTACATAAATATAATACTTATGAAACGAAATATAGGATTCATATTCGATGGTAACTTGAATAATTATCGCATAATTGCAAAATGAATAAAAAATTAAATTGAAAATCACAATTCCAAACAAAAAAAATCTGATTCATAATAAAATCTCAACTGCGACGAATACTTTTTGTGCATGAGTGGAATTTAATTTGGAAAAATTACCCCCCCCCCCCCACCTAAAAAATTACCCACTCATCATATATGTTGAATTAGAACTAAAATATGTTCTCAAAAAAATTAACCCTTTCCCATTTATTCATCCTGTTCCCTGAATAATTCTACTTTCATTTTTCCCAAAGAATCTAACAAAACCTCGAAAAAAGTCCCTTACAGTTGTAATTACTGTAGTAAGTCCCCTCTTTTTTATGTAATTTAGTGCATTATGTACTCATCCTCACTCCCCCCCCCAGGTGAGAAAAACCGTTCAGGCGATATGTGTAACAACTTTCTTTCATGAAATAATTTCACAGAGCGCGAACGAATACGCAACACTAAAAACCCATTTGTGTGGTTAAATGTTTAAACAAATTTTTAGGCTACTTTTATTAATTATATCGTTCATCTAAATTAATGCCATTCTATTTATTAGAAAAATAATTCTTAAAAAAACTATAAAAGAAACTTCAACATTTGGAAACCTCTTACAGAATCAATCGACAAAAAGAAACCATTTCAACGAGGCTCAGAATTGGTCACTGCATAATAAACACTTCTTAGACAAATTCCCCAATGCGACACTTGCAACGAAAACGTAACCGTAGACCAATTACTAAGCAAATGTAAAAAGTACTCAGAACACCGAATAAACTACAACATCGAAGGAAAATCGCTACCCGAACTCTTGGGTAACGATAAGCATGCTTATAATAATCTTATAAAATTTTTAAAAGCAACCTTTCTATATTCACTGTCATAACTAAGTAACTTTCAGATGTATATATTCGTCGCAAATAGCCGTTGATGCTGAGTGATAAAAAATAAACGCATTTAAAAAACTCCTGAGTCATCAGAAGCTTTTTCCATCTTTAAGGTGTGTTGGAAGGTCAGTTAATACCTAATTAGATTGTTATTGAATCCACAGGACTTGTTCTTCAATTACACATAACTAAGTGACTTCAATGGTATACCAATAGAATTTTAGTCTCCCCATGAAGTTGATCCATATTTTGATCACGCGAACTTCTAGCATTCACACTGAAGTATCAACCCTACTTTGAAATATTGAGGATGGAATTTTGGTGAAGTGAAGTCATCGTAACTTCATCTTAAATGCAAGTCTTTTATTCTGCTCACCGAAATTTTCGCCTATAGAGTAAATCTGTGAGTAGGAATAGTTTCAAATAATCGTGTATGAATCACACGCTACCGAGAGAGAATCAAAATTATTAGAGGTATCATGACAAAGACCAATAGCAGAGAGTCAGCTCACAGTGCACAACAATTCTACATGGTCAGAAAAACTAAATTCTTGCAGCATGCAACTGACTTCAACCTTTAGAGAATCACTCCTGAGAAGGCCACTCGCCAAGGCATGGTCAATGAGAGAGAGAGAGAGAGAGAGACTTAGTATGATCCAATACTTGACATAAATTTTTTCAAAATCTGTCGTAGTATCCAAATTAAAATTATATATTCTATACCAATTTGAAATGTTTTTTCAACAAATTTTCTTCATAAAAAAGAGTGAAAAAAATCGACCAACAACTTTGATTATCTAAAATGAGACCAATATAACTACAAATAAACGACACGTTTTTTTTTTTCAATCAACTGTATATGGCATAATCGTTCAATAGACTGCGTTGTTTTTCTAATTTAATTTAAATTTCGTTTCCATTGAAAATTTTCTTCATTATTAAAGCCACGGTAACTCATCGAGAATTCATTAAAAATAAAAACTCACAACGTCGAATTTTTCGTACCATAGCGCCAAAAAAGGTAAACGTAATGTACAATAAAGCGATTGTTTCCATCGGCACTTCTTGTCGGCCAAGGTGTCAAATTTTAACACCTCGTAGAATCAGTCGTTAATTTTTTTTCACCCATAGTTCCATCTACACAATGGCGTTTGAAAAATTACTTCGGTGGTCTTCCGAGAACATAGAGCTAAAAAAAAAATAAATTAGAAATATTCCCAGTCGAAGAATTAAATCAGTCTGCCTGTCGTAGCGTTCGTTTTCGTTTCGTTGTGTGAAACTTCGAAAAGAAGAAAATTTAATTGTAGTCAATGAGTTAAACGATTGGCTGCGAGTAATTTTAATTTATATTCAAAGGAAAACGTCATAAATAACGAGCGAGCGAGAATACGCCGAAGTCACGCAGCCAGCGGTAAGGGGGGACGCCGAAGAGAAGGAAAAAAAATAAAATACCTGTCAAAATGAATTTGTAATAGAAGGTGTGCCGACGCGCGGAGCTGAAGAAGTAACGCCTATTAATTCGGAAAGGTTTTAAGATAAGATCGGGTATCGCGAACAAACGGGGTAAAAACTGGACCTACAAGTAACCGGATTGAATAGCGTAGGATGCAAGATGTATAGACTATACACGCCGCCGTAGACCAGTTACCATACACGTACGTGTGTATTCAGTTGTTGGAAAATTTTTTTACCTATCGATTTGCCTCCCTTTCCGCGTGCCCAATTACTCGGCGTTTTTTACCATACCTTTGACACATTCGGATGCGAGAGTATAAATCAGCCTTTTTCGAAAGGTAGAAATCGGAGATTTTTTAGGAGCTCGCGACGGTGTGAAATTCGAGCGTAGAATTACGACGCACCAACAACCGAAACGTATTCCTCATTCGGGTCCTATCGGACAACTGGTATTTGGTACGTTCGATATCAAAAGAAAACCGTCTAGTGAATTCTCCATTACTCCGGATATAATATTTCAAACGTCCTTGACTTCTGGAACTGTTAAAAAAAGTCAAATATCCATTGTTATGCAAAATAACTTCAACATTACCATTTTTTACCCACCACTGGGTACGATCGTCGATAGCCAGTTTAGTTTTACTTCATTCATTTTTTTCCTCTCCAACAGATTTTTTTCTCTATTAGCCGCCGCATCAGCGATATTAACGCTCGAGTTCTATGTAATTGTTTAATAGCAGTAATTATTTATATTCCGTTCAATAGGATAATTGCGACTTTGGCCAGATTTAACGCAATTACTCGTTCTAATTCATGAGATTTGTATGTTTATACAAGAAGTTACGCTTATCGCGAGTACACCAGTACAGCCACACATGAATACGATAACGCTAACAAATTGCATACCATATAGCGATCACAACATGGCGACTGGTACGTGTATAATTAATTGAACTCAGCGTTGCGGTTTAAGATCCGGTAGCTGAACAGAAGGATCATTTACTCGAGCTCGTATTTAACATCGTGTCGATTAATTTTTATCATTCATTTTGCGGCTCGGCGTAACGCGTGAAAAGAAGAAATCATGTTATCGCGTTCATTTTGAAGTACAACGATTCTTCTGCGGTTACTTGAACGCCAAGTAGAGGATTTAATTAGACATCGGTATGCAATTTTTCGAAATCAGCTATCAAATGTATCGAAGTAAAAGCCAGATATCGGACAGAATGGACACGCGTGTGCGTGTAATTATTTTATTCCATTACTGATGGTAATATCGATGTTGTTGAAATGCGACA
Source organism: Phenacoccus solenopsis (assembly GCA_009761765.1). NCBI lineage: Eukaryota > Metazoa > Arthropoda > Insecta > Hemiptera > Pseudococcidae > Phenacoccus > Phenacoccus solenopsis. Next base: position 45,562 of record VFXL01000274.1, on the reverse strand, counting down.
CTTCTATGTTACGCAGTCCCTTCCCCTTGTCTATGTTTGAACAGAAAAACTCTGATTGGAAGCGAATTCTATATACTGAAGCGTATTAAATAACTTTTCATTGGCAAAATCTGCATCTGGGAATTGGAAAGACGAGCGTTTCAATGAGAATAGATGTTTTTCACGCCTTCGATATAAGTGTCATACACGTGTTTATATAATCACGAAATTGCACGAGTGCATGCTACACATTGACAGTGGAGTTCTGCAAGTTTTCCCATGAGATTACTTCAACTGAGTAAACATTAGTTTGACTATTATCAGTTGGGCCATTGCATTTCACCTTTGAGTATTAACAGTGTTGTAGGAACGAACATAGGTCTGTTCTTGTTCCTGTTCTCGTTCCTGAAAAGACCCAGTCATTTGATCCTGTTCCTGACTCGTTCTTATTCTCAATGTTTCAACTGTTCTCGTTCCGTTCTTCGTTCTTTTAATTCTTTACAATGTTGTTCTCGTTCTGTTCTTTGTTCTTTTAATCCTTTATGGTCTCGTTCTTGTTCGTTCTGTTCTCGTTCTTCAATTTTTTCTTTTGTTCTTTCTTTCTTTCTTTCTTTTTTTTGATAACGTGTTTACAGTTAATGTTGTTATTGAAATTGAAAATCAATTAATTGAAGCTAATAATTTAAAAAAAAATACTTATATAGGTATATGTAACACTTGCTGGCTTTCAAGTATAAGTTTCTTATTTTCTCTTTCCCCTCGTGATATCCATTAATTTCATGACGAATCATGAACTTCCAAAAGAACGAAGAACAACCCAAAATTACATCCGTTCTTGTTTTTGTTCTCTTTCTTCAGCACTTTACATTAGTTGGTTCTCGTTTCGTCCTTTGATCTTTCAGTTTGAAAACATTATGTTCTCGTTCTGTTCTTTGTTCTTCAGATATATCACTCTTATGTTCTCGTTCTTGGTCCTGTTCCTCAGGAACAATGAAAATTCTCCGTTCTTGTTGTTCTTCGTTCTCATTCTTTGGTTTGTTCCTACAACACTGAGTATTAATATAAATGATATGGAGAAAGAATAATGTAATTTCCAGTGGAAGATCTGTAGAGCGCGCTAAACTGAGTTCTTTGGCATACCCAAACAATACATTGCTGTTGATAACATGATAAATGAGTATCAATATTGAAATGCATTGGTTGCCGGTAACATTCACAAAGTAATATAATTAATTAATCGATGTTTACTTTCATGTAATAATTATATTTTTCTCGCGTTCTTAATCTCTATGTATTTCAGCTTGTTAAATAAAACCTGAAAACATTACAATAATATTCACTGATCTAATGTTGTGCTTCCATATACTGTTTGGAACGCAATCTTAAATTTTTCTACGTAGAGATCTTAGTCTTCGTATGTTTCAGCATATTAAATAAAATCTGAAAAAAAATTAACAAAACCATACACAAAGTACCAATAGGTGCGAAATCTAGAATGAAATTACTTATCTAATAAATTATGCTTTCATATATTGTGTGGAACGTAATCTCAAATTTTTCTCAGCCGAGATCTTGGTCTTTACATGTTTCAACTCGTTAAATATAATCTGAAAAAATTAACAAAACCACACTCAATGTGCTAATAGCTATGACAAAATTACATAATAAATTATAGAATGAATCTGCTTACCTGATATTTAGTTTCATATGTTGTTTATAATGAAATCGTCAAATATAAATTATTATTAAGTAATAATTACAATTATAACTAAAAGAAATTCAAAATTATCTCGACGAAAAGTTGAAATTTCACACTCACTTATCACGTTATCAACAGCAATGTATTGGGACCCTTCAGAGCAATGGCGCGCTAGTGTCGTGTTTACATTTAATGGTATTATCAGTTCCGAAAACGGGGAATTTTTGTCACCAGTTGTAGACTCACACAGTGAAATGTTTAAATTATTTGAAAATAAATCGAATAAATGAAATGAATGAATTGGGTTCGGCCAATTTGATACTTATCTATCATTTTGGTTTATAAGTGAGATTCTTTCGCTTGGTATTTATAATATTCGCGATAATTGTATCACTATAGTCGTTAGTAAGTGCATAAAAAATAATCATTTATTTCGTAACAATAACACTGGAATTCAATTTATCTTCCAACTGAACAAAAAACAATTAATTCTATTCAAAATAATTCAATTCAGTACCAGAATTATTAATTCATTGCCAATAATGACACTTTATCAATTATTGAAATCCCCGTTTTCAGTAGTTCATCGTTTTACCACCAGGTACCGACTCTTTCCCTGAAGGACCCCAATTGTTTGGGTACGCCAATGAACTCAGTTTAGCGCGCTCTACAGATCTTCCATAGCATATACGATAACCTCTCATTTTTCTCTCTCCATAGCATTTCACTGACGCGAGTATAAGAAACCAATAAAGTCTGACAGAATAGAAAAAGGACCAGGTATTTGAGCATCTTCTCTTCGTATACTTCTTTCTATCCTTATTTAAGAGAGGACAATACCACAATAAAATGCCTGTTTTAGAATTCCTGCTTGATGGTGGGAGAGGGAGGTTCAGTTCCATAAAGTGAAATGAGAAAGATAAGAATTGTTTAAAATTACCTTCGACCATATAGAATGGACTGATCAACCAATGCTACAAAAATTACTCCTACACCATAACGTATGGTCGACGAAATTTGTTACTGCGCATGCGTGAAAATGCTTAATACAATTATAATAACTATGATTCATCTTCGCAGCATACTTCAAGTGCGTATTTGAGCAGCATTTTCCATATCAAACAGCTGTGATAAACACGGATGAAGAGTATTTTGCGCTAATGGGGCATGCGCAGTAGCTGTTTTCGTCGACTACACGTTGCACGTGTTGGCGTCATTTTAGCTGTCGAATTTACATTACGTGAATCAGTCCATTCTATATGGTCGAAGAAAATTACCAAAAAGTGGATATGTACCACAAAAAGTATTGGGGACATTTCTACTCGTTACATTTTCAATTAAAAAAAAAAAAAAAAAACAAACAAACAACCCCCCTCTTCCCCCTTAAAACTGGCTAAGCAACTATACATGATTCACTATTTCTTCCTCCATTTCACTCTATTCGCAAATAGGAGTTGTTCAGGTTCAGTTAGGTGGTATAAGCACCATGTACTTAGATTATTTATAGATAAGTTGCCATAGAAGCCCAGCTGATGTAATAAATGCTTCGCAGTTATATGAGTTGAATAGTGTAAGTGAGGATACCCCTCTGGAGCACTAACTATCTCCTTTTATGACTTACACCATGTATTGTTGGATTGATGTGTATTTAGCTTGTAGTAGTCTGTTAAAACTTCTAATACGATTTTCAGCCTTTTCTTATCCATTCTAATAATTTGTTCCATAAAGACTTTGCTCAGATTTTTCAAATGACTTTTCGCTTGTGTCATTCTAGCTGTTTCTTTCCACCACGTTGAATACTGAACCCTTGCTATCATCTAGAATGGTTTCAACTTTACAGCAAAGGACAAGTGTGTTTTGTTTAGGCTATTGTATAAAAACTGCCACCCAGCGTTTAGCTAGCCTAGCAAACTCAGCTTATATATCTACCTTTCAACTAATCTGGAAGCGCAGTAGCTTAATCTTGAGTCCTTCAGACATCTCTAATAAGGTCTTATCATGTTCGTGTAATGTTTTTGATTTATAGCTATATGATGTTATACTCTAAATAGCAGACTATTTATCCATGCACAGCCACCCAGCTTCCTACTCTGCTTATTTTTTGAATTTTTTTCAAGCATGTAGTAATTACAGCTATACTTTCTAGCATGTTAGTAATATCTTACCTTAGATGTGTATATTACAGCCTGCGATCCACGCAGCCGCGCCAATGTTTCCATCTTGATTTCTGGTGCTTGCAACTACCCAAAAGGTTTCTTCAGAATTCCTTTTTCAGAGTTGTTTCTTCTCAGGTATTTCTTTCGAAGTACTATTTTATTTACATAACTCTACCGTATGTCCTTACATAGAATCTTGACTCTACGATAGACCTAAAGCCCTCACTGAGCAGTCAGATTTATGTATAACTGAAGAGAAGTCATATTTAGGGCAACTTCCGAGACTTTTCATAGCGTGTTCTCTACAACACCAGTTATGGCCAAAGTAGCAATTCTAAAAAGCTTCTCTAAGACCTCAATGCTGCTTTTAAGTTTAACTTTTCGCCACCAGCACATAGCTCTATAAATTAATATGGGTACTATTATTGCTTTGTAGGTCTAGTGCATCATCTTTGTGGATAGTCACGATAAGAGTTACATCTCACAGCAGATGAAGATGATTGTTAAGCTTACTGTGACCTCTTCTAACTCCAAGAAACATTTTCAGCTTAATTCTATTTACTTCAAGAATCCCTACTGCTCCTTTAAACTCTACTCAGATTTGATCTATTGCTTATTCATCAAGAGAAATGTTGATTCTACTAAGTAAAAGAAACATACTAAGCTGTAGTTTTTGCACCTTCTTTCCTGTATTGTGTTATGCTACTTTAGCAGCTTTTATTTATACATGTACACTTACCTTATAATCCAATGTAGATGAAGCAGTCCAATCTTAGTTCGGAAAGTATTGCTGTTATTACTTCTAGACATCTAGGGCCCTCATTTGGAATTCACCTTACATCTCCTTAAGAAAAATACATCACATGGAAACACAGGCCTATGTTACTTTCTTCAGCTGAAAGTTCATATAGGTGCATACTTATGAGTTTCAGCGTCTATCGCTGTCCTTGGCAATGTATGCGTATTGCACTTATGTTTTTGGTAGAATAGGTCTCACCATCATCTTCTAGAAGAGGCTACATCTCGAATGCTTAAATCTTGATCGGTAGCCGTCTTCATCTAAGGGAATCTACTCTGATGCCTCCTCTAATCCTACTCCAAGCCGATGGTCAGCAGTCAGCTTCGTATCCAGCCATGTTCCAGGCACTATGTGGTTCAATGTCATAATACTGTCCACCTTCCACCTAAATTCAATATGATACAGCAGACTACTCGCTATCTCCTTCATTTCCATTATATTTCAAAGCTTGTCACTTAGACTATCATGTCTGTAAATCTTTACTAACCTGAATGCTCTCATATCACTTAGTTCTTCATGAATTTGTCTTCATTCTTATTGGAGCTTGTAAATTGCAACATTTCAATATTTAATACATACGACAGACATCTCCACTCTCCTTTCTACCGAAACAAGAGTTTATATGTAGTCCAAAAAAAAAATATTTATTTGAGGAAATCTTATTCTTAAAAAAAATACCTTAATGTTGTTTCAATAAATTTCGTATGTATAGAGTTATCGGCAAGTAACAAAAACATAATTATGATCATTGGAAGGAGGAGGCAAAAGGAGCAAATTGTTCAAGACAAGGACTTTTTATACAAGTTTGAAAAAGTTAAAAATTATAAATTTTTGTTTGAAACTTAAAAATTGTAAAAAATCCAAAAATTTAAAAAATTACTAAAAATTAAAAAATAAAATATACATATATAAAAAAAAAATTGAAAAAAATCCAAAAATTAAACGTTTTCAAAACAATCTGAAAATGAAGGAAAAACTAAAAATTTAAAAATTTGAAGAAAAATGAAAATATATTCGAAAACTGAAAAAATAAATTTCCAAAAACACGAAAATTTCAATTTTTATTTGGAACATAGTTACCCAACTTTAGTGGGCCCAAAAATCATTTCTATCCTAGATCCATAGCAGTTTGTAGAAGCATTGCTTTCCAAAAATGTAAAAATTATAGGTACTGTAAATCTTACCTAAAACTCTGGAAGTACTCGACGATAACATCAACTTTTATGAAAATTTTGGGAGCATAACGAGGAAGTAGAGGTAGCAAATTTTCACAAAACTTGTTCTATAAGGAACCACAGTCAACATCAAATTCTGAAAGATATTTTGGATCGCTTCTGCAAACAAATTACCAGCATTAGATCCCAAAAGTGGAAAAATCTTAATTATTCTCTATTACGACAATGTCCCGGTGGCACAGCTACACATCCACAAGTTAGTGTCACTTGATCTTTTCGCCTCAAAAATATGCATTATTACATTATTTCATATGGAAAACTATTACATAAATATCTTTTTATAAAATTCTGAAAGCTTATCAACTAAACGGAGATACAAAATTCCATTAAAAATTAATGACATGTATTCAGACAAAAAAAAAAAAAAAAAAAAAAAACTATTTCAGCTTAATTTTTCCCACAGTACTAATTCATTTCCATTTTAAAGCTTGAACATACCATCCTCTCCCCTTAAGATTAAATTCTCTCATCCACTCGTTTTCGATTTCTCCACCAACACCCAATACCAGAGGTACTCTATAGGAGTAATTTAAATTTAATCGGCTATCTGAACGTTACGAGGGACAACCTTCGTTCTTCATCGTAAAATTTTATATTCAGTCTTTAAATTTTATAATTCAAACAAAACGCCTCTTTTAACTACCAAAATACCCGTTAATGGTTCCGTAATTTAATTAAAACGAAGAATAAATTCCCATATGCTGTAACCCGTGCTTTTTATTAATGTAGAAGGCAAGAAAAAACTATATTTTCTACACAATAGACAATTACTCGCCACGGACACGTGTCCTCAAACACAATTAACCGTAAAATACAAGCACGGCGACTAAGTAAATATAATTCCTCATTTATGCTAATTACTTGCATTATAGGTTTTATGTATATAGGTACAAGCCTACAGTAGCAATAAGTCTATAACTTGAAAAAAAAAGTATATCCGTTCTTCTAATAAGCTTCGTTGTACCTAATACTTATAGCTCACATAAGGTCATTTCCACAGCTCCCTTATCATGAGATTACTTTTCACATTTCGTCGCACCGTACATATAGACTACAGAGAATATCGTCTCCTCGTCATCAGATTAGGCTCTACCTACCTCACCCTTATACTCGAATGTAATACCACAGCAGCTCATCTACCATCTTGAATACACGACTGATTGGCTTTTTATCGTCGTTCAATTATCAATGAAAATAATACAACGGTATATCGCACAGAGAAGCGAATGGAACGCGACATCGAAACCGTCGCGACGCCTGTCCCATACAGAGCTATGTAAACACGTGTTAGTAAATCTGATAAAGATAATTTACTTTTATAAGCTTGAAATGCGGTTTCTACCTACGACGCATTGATGACGAGAGTAAAAAAGGGCGACAGTGTAACGCGCCGCGCCGCTTAATTATGTACGTCGAAATCTCATATTACAATGAACCAACATACGGGTCGAGATTACAAACCGTTCTTCGAATCGAGTAATAATAGACGAATTTTTAAATATCGTTCGCGTAACCGAAAACTCATCCTAACTGCGGTTACAACCACTCCAAACCAGCGCCAGCTTTCCTGCGACTCAAAAGCTCCGGAGTCCCGACTTGGTTTATTTTATTACCGTTTCGATAACCTTTCGACACCGCAGTCTCCTCAATGGTCGATGCTCGTTATTTTATCGCTAAACGTCGAAATATAATCGCGAGGTTGCTATATACTCGCGACCGATATTTTATATTCTTCGTCGATTTAGCATTCATTGTGCGCGATAGTCGATAGCGGCACCCAGAACATATCTTATTCGAAACAATGAGCACTGAGTAGGGCGTTACGCGTACCGAGTACGCCTTTTCGTGCCCGTATACCAGACTGTTTTACATCCAACAGCAAAGATTCCAATCACATCTATATATGGTATACCGAGTTTAACCTTATCAGTGCAAAATATTAACGTTAACGTCGACCACGTATCGTCAACCGATATAGGTACCGTAACACATAGATAGGATGGTTATTTCCACCTATATTCACTGGCGAGCGAACCTTGTAGAGCGATTTATCGCTTAACACGTAAACCAAACTGATACCGAAGCAGCATAAAGTTCCAATATTTATATCCGCCGAACGAATATCACATATAGGTGACGAATATTGAGTTCGAAATGTTGGAAGACTACGCCAACACTTTTGCCTTTCTGGGCTCCATATCGTCGATACCGTTTTTTATTTTACCTCTGTAAGTTGTACCGTACATCGAGGGCCTAGTTTTGCGGGTCATTATATTCGTCTATCTCATTTGTTGCAGTTTAGGGAGCTGGACTATCATAAAATGCGGATTTTCAGATTTTCTTTCCACCGGAGTCCTTCATCGACGGGTTATTCAGGTGAGTCCATGTTTACGTGTCTCTCAAATCCATTTATTCCGCGTAATCTCTTACATCTTTGTTCGACGGTGTATTCGAGTTTACGATGATTCTTCTTTTTCGAAGACATCCTATGAATCACCTTGGTGAAATTTTTTTGCTTCAAGTATCGATATGAAAGTCCCAACCAAACGTGACCATGTGTAGTTCCTCAGATCATGTGGTTGAAATCCTTTGAAAAAACAAAGCTTCACATTCTCATCAGTTACATACAATGATAAATAAGATACAAGCATTCTACAACTAACAGGCTGCATAACTAAATGCCTTTGGTAAACAAATATGATGCATTTTAAAGACATTTAAGTATGTAATCCGCTAACAAATTTTGCATCAAATTCTCTGTATGAGTATTTATTTATTTATTTATTTACTACTTATTTATTTAAAAAAACGTAAGCAGCCATGCCGCATTACTGGAGCTGAGTTTTTAACTGGGCTTGTTTTGATTTAGTAATAACCTTGCTTAACCGTTCATGACTACAGGCCACACCCAATACCAAGTCTGAAAACCCCTACCCTATCCTTTCCAAAAACACTTAAGAAGTTCAATTTGGCACAAATGTAGTATTTCTTGCCATGAAATAATCATGCGAAACATATTTCTAAATTATAACTATTTGAGGGTCTCAAATTATCTTCAAATCTTGATAATCCGCCATTTTGGATCCATTTTGACTCAAATTTAAGTGGTTATATTCTGGTCACAAACTAATCCTACACAAAGTTTGACCATTCTAGGCCGATTTGGTGATGAGATATGGAAGATTCATGAAATTTCCTGCAGCAATTTCCCCTCCAAAAGCCGTTTTTTGCTCTAACTCCCCTCCAAAAATCACTGAGGAAGCTAAAATCAAAATACGTTTGTCACTTGGGCTATTTTATCATATGACACAGCAATAAAAAATTTTCGACCCTCCTGTACCCCACCACTATTTTAGGTTGGTAACCCCGCCTTCCCCCTCCAACATCATGTATGGAAGTGAATTCGGGATATAGTATACAACTTATCCCCAATAACCATATGAATTCATATTAATTACATTTTTACCAACTTGAGGCTCCTCAAGCTCTACTCAAAATTTTGATAATCCGCCATTTTGGATCCATTTTGATCCAAATTCAAGAGGTCATATTCTGGTCACCAACTAACCTCACACACAAAATTTGACCTCTTTAACTTGATTTGGTGGGGAAATATGGAAGATTCAAGAAATTTCATGACTCAAAACTTCCTCAAAAAGCCGTTTTTTGATCTAACTCCTCTCAATATGCACTTAGGAAGCTGAAATTTGGATATGTTAGTATCCGTGACTCACTCTTTCATATGAGATCAAAAACAAAAAATTTGAGCTATTTGTCTTTTCTCCAGCCCCCCTCAAAATTTGAGTGATCCGCCATTTTGAAATTTTTCGAAAAAACAAAAAAAGTACTTCTGCGCATTTTCAAGAAGAGTCTCTCACCAAATTTTGAGCGAATTTTATGAATACTCGCCGGCGCTACGCGTGCGGAAAAAAAATATATATACCAAAAAGTTGGACATTTGCGAGATGATTACAAATGGTCTGAAACGCAAAGATTTGAAGACCCCACACTCTCCCGACCTTCCCTTCCCAAATCAGGTAGGCTGTAATAGCTATCGTTTTGTTAAAAACTCAGCTAAAAAAGAATTAAGTTCATATTTTTTACTTAATTCATATGATTTTTGAATTACAAAAAAAAAAAAAAAATTGGAAAAAATGAAACAAATAGTTCGATTGTTTTTTTTTTATAAAAAATATAACAAAGTTAGATCTCTAAAAAAATAAAAAAAATTAACGTTCATTATTTTATAATTAAATTTTTCATTTCATATCATTCATTTATTTCTTAATTAAAGTAAATAAATAATTTTAAAAATAAAGATAACTAGTTAATCGTGCAACTTAATTATTTTTCGCAGGTACTCCAACTTCTATGCAAGCCAGCAAAGAACAGTGGGATTACCCTAACGCTTGGCCGCCACTTCAAGCTTTCATTATTCAAGGTTTAGATCGTACCAATCAACGACTCGCCCAAATAGTAGCTTTCCGTCTAGCTCAAGTATGGTTAAGCACCGGATACAAAGGATACGTTAATTACCAAATGATGTTCGAAAAAGTATGTGCATCGCTTTTAGTTCTCGGTTCTATTTTCCAGCATAGTTTTCATTACCAGTATTCTAATTTGTTTTTGCTTTCTATTTGATTGCAGTACAACTCGTTGCAACTAGGCGAAACTGGTACAGGCGGAGAATATCTTCCACAAACTGGCTTCGGTTGGACGAACGGAGTAATATTGGAATTCTTAGATCGTTGGGGCAAACAACTCACACATTACGATGCTGGTTAGTAAATTTGTATTCATTTAGGGATGATGTCTGCGCGTAATACAACAATCCATTCAACGAGAGCGTGTTATCGAAATCATACGCTTTTAATTTTCAGAATGTAAACAAAACGATTACAAATGTTCGTTTGAAAAATTTAAGGAATATCTCAACACGATTTGGGTAAAATAATATATCGAGCACCTTTTTGTTCAAATCACACCCTTATTTTATCGTGTGTTTTGCACCCTAGTACCACAGGCACCCTATATGTTCTTTATGGATTTGGGTTACTGTATATAATTTGCTTACTAGGGGTACGGTGTAGTCATTTATGCAATTGGTTTTAAATAAGCGATAAATATGAATTAGTTATTGAGTGAGAATGAAATAACTAGGGACGATTTGTTTTAATTTTAAATTCGAATATTTATTTATGTATTAAATTGATTGTTCTATTAATGTGTAAAACTGAAACACATTCAAAGATAATTTTGTATTATGTTAATTATTGAAAATAATGAATTAAATTTATAATAAAATCGAAGTTGAAAGTACCTCGGTGTATACCTACTCGATCATTTCTTTGTTTCGTTTGTTATACTCGTCGCTTAGTTAAACATGAAGAGAAGCGCATGGAGACCTGTAATTCCCCTCGGTTCTGTATAATCGAAAACTTCTTGAGCGTAAAATATAAGAAGTAAAATTCCGATAGTAATTTATCCTCGCCAAAGAAATAATTGATGGCGATTGCAAATGTACGCAACACTCCATTCATTACGACACGAATAATTCAACATGCTTATTATATTACATAGATAATAGATACGTGCCGAATCATTATAGTTATTACCTAAAGTGTTTTTATTTGTGATGAAAATTACAAACTTTGAAATAAGAATAAGTAATTAAAAAATTAATTATGACGAAATTGTTTATTATTTGTTAACAGACCTAAACCTGGTGCCATCATACGGAAAGTGGAAATTTACAGTAACCGAAGACTTATTACAAAACGAAGTACTAGTAACATAAATAGGTATCTATTATTCCTACGCGATATGCCAATTGATGTATAGTTTCAAAATGAAAATTCTGATTATTTTTTTTATATTATCTATTATTAACGTTCTTCCATTTTTTTTTCCTTTTTGCGTTAGAATAATATGTATGTGTTTTGCCACTTCCATCATTCATGTAGAAAATTTTCTATAGTTATAAATATAAAAATGTTATCAGAACGGTGCTGATGAGCGGCTATTTCTCCCGTTAATCTCATTCCAAAAAAGATGTATCGAATTTTGTAGTTAAATTGTACACGTTGTTCCATGACTCGTTCCTTTAATTTTATCGAATTCTTTTTTTTTTTTCTATTTTAATTTAATATGCTAAGTGTTTTGGAATATGTGTACGTTTAATGTACAAAATTACACGACTTTCGAAATCGAACGAAAACGAATCACTTTTCGGTATGGTATGATTGTGTATTGAATATTTGTGTGCGGTTGCCTTCGGACAGCTGTCGTTAAAGATCTCGTTTTGTTATTGATCATACTACACCTCGAAGTGATCTCATATTTTATTCAGTTATAACATAAAAATATAGAAAATCTCAGCATGACTAGTTAGTACCTGTCTACGAATATTTTAAAGGTATTACGAATGAAAAGACGTGTCGCTTTATTTGATATATATTATAAAAAAAAATTAGTTTCATGATTGCGAAATTTGTTGTTAGTATTAATAACGCAGTGTTACCGACTTCTCTTTTAGTCAAAATATTTAAATTATTTTAACGCTACGAAAGCCGCTAAAGAATTGGTATCTAATCAACGTATTTATTGTCTGTGTGTACAGATTATTTGAAAATGTGATAATTGTTAGTTTAAAATTAGAGATTAATAAACGTCGGTTCATTTCTTATATTACTAACGTCGCTTCATACACTATGAAATTGTAAACGCGTTGGAAGTTTACTCGTTAATACAATACTCCTGTTTGGGTAGTACGCGTGCTGAAGCCGTTGATATTTATTCTATGTATTATTTGCTATCGTTGGTAGATGAAAATTTACTTACTTTACCAATCGCCTATGTATTATGTACGGTGTTTTATTCGATGCGAATATTATTTATTTTGTTTGTGGTACGTTTCTCTTCCTGTGTATGTTTCAGTAATTATATTTGAATAAAATGTTTGTAGAAATTTTTCACCTATTTCTTCCATACTAGAGAGAAAGAATTTCTTGTTGTTTTATGAGAGGCTAAGAAAATGATAGTTTTTCATTCTTCGATAAAAATGAAAAAACTACGATTATTCCATGAAGAAGAAAAGAAGGTAAAAAATATTATCAAATTTGGAATCAGCGATCTCGAGTTAACAGAAAACGACGCTTATCTCGATTTCTTTGTAGTCGTCAGAAATCAAAACATCTACCACCTATTTATACGTAATTATATCCTTCTTCGTATGTTGACCAATAATATTTTGTGTCATTTCGAACCTGACAAATCAGTTTCTGTGATCAGTTCCTCTAGATGATGCAGTTTGACTGAAATTCCTTTATTTTGGAGGTGTAGAAGAAATGAATGGTGAAATTTGGTGACCTATTGGAAATTAGTGTTCTAGATTTAGTAAACATTGATTGCATCTTAATTCGTGAAAAATAACTGGCGCCTTAAATTGAGAAGTATGCAACTTTACTAATCTGTCATGTAAGAATTGAAGATTCTAAAATTGGTTATAACATGGTTAGAGCTATAAACGAGATGTCGATTATGGCTAATTTGAGTTCGCTGAATCCAAATCTGATGATAATTTTTGTCTTTTGCTTTTTTCACTCACTCTAAATTAAGTCTGTCTCAGCGAAATGGCACTATTTGGAAAAACTGTTGGCAGAAATGGATTCCTCGTGCTCAAAAAACCAATCCTAGATACTTTGAGCGACATAATCTGATACTAAATATTTTTCGTCAAAAAACGACGAAAAATTGGAGAAGTGTTTTGATTAATAATTATTTAATCTCGATTTTTTGGATTTTTTGTGAATTTTTGCAACGAAAATATGGACCAAAATTTCATCATAAATAAATATTCGATGGAGTTTTAATATTATATTTTTTCATTTTAATTTTTACATAAAGGAAAATATTTTTTTTTAATTAAAAAATTTATTATAATTATTAATAATAAAATTAAATAAATTAATATAATAAAAAAAAATATTAAAAATAAATGGGATAATATAGGTTGTGAATTTTTAAAAATTTCAACGATTCCAAAAAAATCGAAATAAGAGTGGTTCTCGACTAATTCGAGGTCGCTGATTCCAAATATGATGATACTCGTACATATTTCTAGGCGACTTCCACTCTTTCTTCTCCAAAACTTATTTTTTTTGAGATATGTTGTCATTTTTCTAGAAAGGAGAAGGAAGCGTAAAAAAAATACCATCATATTCTGAATCAGCGATCTCGAATTATCGAAACCCACGCTTATTTCGAGTTTTTTTGGAATCGTCGAAATTTCAAAAAATCTAAGACCTATAGGCTTCTTTATTTTTTGACGAAAAATAATTTTTGTTCGATTTTGTCGCGCACAGTGTCTAGGATTGGGTTTTTAGACTGGAGGAGTTCGTTTCCGTTGCCAGTTTCTCCATATCATGCGTTTTCGCTGATATGAACATGGCGCTTCGTCAAAATCTTTCTTATGTGAGGTTAAGAGAAGTCTTCAGTTTAATCTGATAATATATTCCAAATCATCGACTTCGAATCACTGGAAAACGATACCTCGTTCATTGCTCCAACCAATTTCTAATCAAATATAAAAAATGTATATTTCCCATATTTTTATGGCAAGTGAATAAAGTTGCATACTACTCGATATAAGGCGAATGTTATTTATCGTGAATTTTGATAGAAAAGCAAATTAACTGCTGGCTGATGCATTTCAGTTAAGGTTCGGATTGAGTTACGTTAAATCGAGCTCGCTTATTTCGAATATGTTATTATATTTAACCAGCTACCTCATCTTGACCTTCAAAAGAATGTTTATCTCAGCGAAAACGCACATTACGGAGAAACTGACCACATGGATTTCTCGGCTACGGCGCACGTTGAAATCTGACGTATAATTTTTTGACCGAAAAACGAAGAAGCCTATGGAATAAAAATTTTTAGATTATGAATTACACGTAGCCATGAAAATATTAAAGAAAAACGATGATGTATTGAACTATTGAATGGCAAAAATAGGGTAGGTTGAACGTGCATGGCGAATGGGGATGTAGAACATAGGTGGTCGATTTTTGCAAAAGTTGACGATTTCAAAAAAATTGACATAAGTGTCGTTTTCTACTGATTTGAGGTGCCTGATTCCAATGTGAAAATGTTTCTTTTGTCGCTCTCCTCCTCTTCCCCTTCAAAACGGCCGTTTAGGGATAAAAATCACTATTATTCCAAGAAAAAGAGGTGAGCGCCAAAAAATATCATCATATTCGGAATCGTCAACCTCGAATTAGTCTAAAACCACACTTATCTCGATTTCTTTGAAATCGTGGAAATTTCAAAAAATCTACGACCTGTAAGCTCATTACGAAAAAATTTTATGTCAGATTTTGTCGCATAAAGTATCTAGGATTGGACTTTCAGATTCGAGGAGTTCATTTCCGCGCTCAGAGTTCTCGAAAGATGCGCTTTCGCTGAGGCAGACTTAATTTAGAGAGAAATTTTCAATTTAAGTGAGCGGAGGTAGAGGGAAGCGAAGATGTGGTTAAATTCGGAATCATCGACCTCAACTTATCCATAAATTGACGTCTCGTTCATTGTCCTAACGATGCGCTAACCAATTTCAAAGCATTCTGAATTTTTCCAAGACTAGTTAGTAAACCTGCATATCTCTCGATTTAAGGCGCTAGTTATTTTGCATGAGTTTAGATCGAATCATATTTTTCACCCTGCTACCTCTTTCGTATGATGTTTGATGTAATATTCATTAAATCGAGAACGATGAATCCGAATTTGTTTCCAGTTTTCATTATTCACCTCTTTTCTGAGCCTCCAACGTGATATCAGAAGAAAATGCATTTTTTCGTGTAAAACGAAGAAAAATCCTTGAAAAATAAATTTTTACGTAGTTGTCAATTAATTCAAGCGTACTAATTCTGAATCTGATAATGTAGTGACATATTAAAGGTACTACCTACTGCTTCATTTTCCATTAGTATCATGTAATATTGTAGATTTCTAATACTTTCACATTTTCCTAATTCAAATGTCCACATTCTAAAAGGGAAAAATGAAGTTTTGAGTCTCAGGCGTAATGGTCGAGAATTTATCAACATCTTAACAACTTAATACTGGTTCAAACTCCTTTCAGGAGACCATACAGTGGTCGAATTAAAAGTGATTTTTGAAAAATCATTTGTGATAGTATTCTATAAAACTATACCTTAATACTACATTACTTCTCAATCATATAGGTACGTGCGGTGGCGTAACCAGAATTTTTTTTTGGAGGGGGCTAAAAAAAAGGAGGCTCGAACTCCAGTTGATATCCACCTATTTTCATGAAGTGTAAAATTTTTTTGAAAAAATTGCAAAATGAATTGTATCATAGATTAACCATACATAGATGCCCCCCTCCTTCCCCTATATACGAATTTTTCGCTCATAAATGTTGAAGAAGGAGCCAAAAAGTTTTTTATTAATATCTAGGATAAAAATTAAGTTAAGGTGTTCGGAAACAGCTCATTCGAAAAAGCTTGACGTTTTATACATGATTCAAATTTAAAACATTATTGCCATCGATGCGAGTCTCGAGTTATTTTAATAAAACTAATACATTTTTTAGAGCGCCCTCTCTGAATGAGCTCCATTACTAAAAATAAATGCGACTTTTCGTTTAATTTTTTGCAAATATTTCAAGAAAAAATATAGATGGAAGGTTTACAAGTAGCTCATTCAAAGAGTATGACATTCTGAACGTGTTTCACTTTAAAAAAATAATTGTTATTGATTTACTTTTTGAGAAAATTCCTAGCAAAGTAAAAAAAAAATGTAAGCAGCCATGCCGCATTACTGGAGCTGAGTTTTTAATTGGAGCTTGTTTTGATTTACTAATAACCTTGCTTAACCGTTCATGACTACAGGCCACACCCAATACCAAGTCTGAAAACCCCTACCCTATCCTTTCCAAAAACACTTAAGAAGTTGAATTTGGCACAAATGTAGTATTTCTTGCCATGAAATAATCATGTGAACACATATTTCTCAAATTATAACTATTTGAGGGTCCTCAAATTATCTTCAAATCTTGATAATCCGCCATTTTGGATCCATTTTGACTCAAATTTAAGTGGTTATATTCTGGTCACAAACTAATCCTACACACAAAGTTTGACCATTCTAGGCCGATTTGGTGATGAGAGGAAATTTCCTGCAGCAATTTCCCCTCCAAAAGCCGTTTTTTGCTCTAACTCCCCTCCAAAATCACTGAGGAAGCTAAAATCAAAATACGTTTGTCACTTGGGCTCATTTTATCATATGACACAGCAATAAAAAATTTTCGACCCCTCCTGTACCCCCACCACTATTTTAGGTTGATAACCCCGCCTTCCCCCTCCAACATCATGTATGGAAGTGAATTCGGGATATAGTATACAACTTATCCCAATAACCATATGAATTCATATTAATTACATTTTTACCAACTTGAGGCTCCTCAAGCTCTACTCAAAATTTTGATAATCCGCCATTTTGATCCATTTTGATCCAAATTCAAGAGGTCATATTGTGGTCACCAACTAACCTCACACACAAAATTTGACCTCTTTAACTTGATTTGGTGGGGAGATATGGAAGATTCAAGAAATTTCATGACTCAAAACTTCCTCAAAAAGCCGTTTTTTGATCTAACTCCTCTCAATATGCACTTAGGAAGCTGAAATTTGGATATGTTAGTATCCGTGACTCACTCTTTCATATGAAATCAAAAACGAAAAATTTGAGCTATTTGCCCCTTCTCCAGCCCCCTCAAAATTTGAGTGATCCGCCATTTTGAAATTTATCGAAAAAACAAAAAAACTATTTTTGCGTATTTTCAAGAAGAGTTCCTCACCGAATTTTGAGCGAATTTTATCCACACCCGCCTGCGCAAGGCGAGTGACACAAAAAACGAAATTTCCTCAAAAACAGGTTTTTGCTAACTCTCCTCAAAATGCACTTAGGAAGCTGAAATTTAAATATGTTGGTGTCCGTGACTCACTCTTTCATATGAGATCAAAAACGAAAAATTTGAGCTATTTGCCTCTTCTCCAGCCCCCTCAAAATTTGAGTGATCCGCCATTTTGAAATTTTTCGAAAAAAAAAAAAAACTCTTCTGCGCATTTTCAAGAAGAGTTCCTCACCAAATTTTGAGCGAATTTTATGAATACTCGCCGGCGCTACGCGTGGGGAAAAAATATATATATATACCAAAAAGTTGGACATTTGCCAGATGATTACAAATGGTCTGAAACGCAAAGATTTGAAGACCCCACCCTCCCCCGACCTTCCCTTCCCAAATCAGGTGGGCTGTAATAGCTATCGTTTTTATTAAAAACTCAGCTAAAAATCATTTTTTAAGATTAATTCCAAAAGTAAATCGATACAGTAACTTTAGAAAAATTATCATTTTGCATTTCAATATCTTTAAAATGAGCCATTTGCGAGCCCTCTATATGAAATATATTGAATTATTATAGAATAAAATATAATTTTCGATGATTTTTCGCTAAAATGTTCAAGACAACGCGTCGGCAGTTACGGCGGTTTGCCGAAGAGCATTTTAGTAGCCCCAATTTATTGAAACGATTTCGCCGATATGTTTTAAGTCGTCTCAAGGTTGAAAAATACCTTTCTGGTGTACTTGTTGAGTTGTTGTCACAGGAATTCAAATGTACAACGGCACCCAAGATAAAACGACTAAATTTTTTTCCCCGAAATTTACGCGTATACGTTTAATAACTGATTTTGAAATTTCGAATAATTTTTTTTTTGGGGGGGGGGGCTTTAGCCCGCTAGTCCATCCCCCTTGATTACGCCACTGGGTATGTGTTTTTAGATTATATTTCTACAATTTCATCGATCACATTAGCTTTCAACTATAAGGAATGGAAAGGAAAAAGCATAAAATATTGTTGCAGTTAATTCTATATGGAGCTATTTTTTCTTTCTAGTTATTACAGGTTATAAGAACTTGAAAATCTGATACAAGATGAAAAATTGCCACTTCAATGAGCAAACTCTCTTCAACATCTTATTATAAGCCAACGAAAAACGAAAGAATTAAATAAGCTAAGACGATAACTAATTTCCTCATTATATGGTATTGCCAATTAAAAAGATGCAAAGAATGAATAAATTATAACAATCACGTACGTTTACGTCATCGTCTTGAAAGAATTATCTTTAAAATTATTTCATAGGTTAATGACAGGTAGTAGGAAAAAATTAACAAAACATTATAGAAAAGTACATTAATTTTACAACTATAATTAAAAATTAGAGCATTAACAAAAAACATGAGTTTATTGAAAAAAGGTAAATATGATAAGAATAATTTTTTTGTACGGATTATTGTAAGTGAAAGAAGTGCAGAAATATTAATACGATTCGACGCTGTTTAGGTATACATGAATGGAGTAACTATAGTGATCGTTTTTGGAAACTCAGAAAATCTGCAACACTATGTAATAATTTTTTCTCATTCATTTTATATTTTTTCAATAGAGCATTAATGAAAAAGTGTTTCTCTGTCCTAATTATTATTATTTTTTTTTTGCTTTCGAGTTTAATTGGTCGGTGTAAGAAATCAGAGTATTTTTTAAGTAACAAAAGAAAAAAAAAAAAAAACGAGAGAGAAATTACCACGAAAATGCGATTTAAAGCGAAGAAAAACGAAATATCATATCTTAGTTGGACCCTTTGAGGTAAATCGATCATTCCAACGTTAGAAATCAAACAACGAACGAGTATTTATTAGGCACGTATAGATACAGCTAAAACTCTGAAATCAATCAGCTAAACAACGCAACGATCAGGTGATTTAAAAAAAGACAATTTTGGGAAGTCACCGGACGAGAATTATTAATGACCACTGAAATAGATAGATGTAGTAGAGAGGTCATGGAACAATCCTTTGAATTCCAATGTCTACGCGTCCTTGGCTGCGGAGCTTTAGTCGTTAGATATTGAAGACCCAGTGACCTCGAAACCAATCCACTTTTACGCTCCGGTGCGTGCGCACCTGCGATAGTTTCGATAATAGGACCGATTTTTTTTTTTTTAAAGTTACAAGTAGTGGTCACTATAAAAACTTTCACAATTTCACTGCAACCTGACGTAAATTCAGCGATAATTTCTCCGCGTAGAGGGCATCTATCGCGTGAAGCATAGTAGTGCATGAGGAGAAAAAAATTCATAATCGAGTATCGAGAAGATATCAATCAACTGTTTCCTCTCAACAAGGAACCACCATACCCTTGACAATACCCCGTTAAATATTCCGGATTCAAAAAACCCGTGAGAAGGCGTACTTCAAAAGGCGTGGTTATAATCGATGTATTTAGGTTAGTAACCAAATAAACGCGAATATAGGAAAAAAATTCATCTTTAGGTGCCCGTATCGTATCCGTTACCACCAAGTTATACGTAATTACGTAATGAGCTTTTATATATGTGAAAATAGGAATAACTAGTCGTATTATAGGTTTACACTCAATTTATCCTTGATAAGAAATTACAGCGGAGTAACTTGTAATCGAAACTGTTCTAGCGTTAAAATTAAATTTCTCCGGTGAAAATTATTATAACGTTACTTTTATATTCACGTACGGAATATTAAAACGTAATTAATTTATTGTTTGTATTTGTACTGTAACCGAGCAAACGTTACTTTATATTTCAAACACACCTTTTCCCTTCGTGCTCGTTTAATGCTTTGTCCATTAGATGCAAGAACCCCATTTTGGTTATTTTGCCCAATGTTTCGATCTTTCAATTTGAGAATTAATAAAATAGAAATTTTAAAGGAAATACTTATATTATCATCAATTTATCGATTAACAATGTAATCTTAGGAGTGTTTTATTTGATTTAACAAAAATTTAGGGAACAGATATATGAATAAGCTAACTGAATTTTCGTATATACCCACTTTATTCTTTCACGTATACCTTCCATCATTATACTCAATATTTTTAAATGTTATATTACCCTCTCAGCAGAGAAAGAATTTGCACAAAAGAAGCAGTATCATTAATCAGTCTCGGATTAAGGGAAGGGGGTAGTTGAGCTGCTGTCCCCCTTCTGGTTCACAATATGTGATTTTTGACAATGCCATTACTTAGTGCATTAGAATAGATTTAAAATCTTATTGAAGTGTATTATTCCACTAATATTCTTTCACAAAAAAAAAAAAAAAAAAAAAACTAGCAAATAAAAAAAAGTGTGTTGAGAGGACTTGAAGACACATAAATTTTGAAGAAAAAATGTGTGCTCAACCTCTCGATGAATTTGGGAAGAATCAAAAATTTGTTAAGGAAAATGACAATAACAAATGTTTTCAAGTTATGATTTTTGAAGAAAAAAAAATTCAAGTTTCGTGTTATAATACATTTTAAAATTTTAAATTGGAAAACAACAGCAAAAATTTATTAAAAAAAAAATAGAAAATAGAAAATTCTCAACCAGAAATCAGAATATGCTGGTGAAAAAAACTGGTGGGGTAGAGGTGGAAAGGTCATAGTAGGGAAAATATGAAGGCCTAAAATTGTCAGCAGCCCCGGGCTACACATTAGCTTAATCCGACTCTTTTATTAATCTACCTAAAATTTCCAGCGAAAAATTCTTTTTATAATACTTCATTTTTAAAATTGTATAGATTATGAGTTTAATCCCTACTTCTCAATGATAAGCCAATAGTATAGATTTTTTCAGTCATTTATGAACCGCTCTCTGTAAAAACTTCGCATCTAATGACAAATTTTCAAAAAAAAATTCTATAAGCATATAAATATTACACTAATTTAAAAAAAAAAATTTGCAGTCATGTCACATTACTGAAGCTCGGTTTTCAATTAGCAAGCTTGTTTAAATAATTTTTCATTATGAAATATAATTTTTTTTTTTATACTAATCAATTAAGATTTTAAGTTAAAATTAAATATACGATAAAATTCGAAACGACATATTTCACAGCCCTATCACACCAGCAGAACTCCTAAACAATAACCCAATAACTCTTCGCCCACTCATACAATATATCCGCCAGATAAATCTCTTCACCAGCATCTAATATCAATCTAAATCGTACCTCTGGCCTAAGCGGCAGTACATGGCACTACTAAAATAAAAAAATAAAAAAATAAAAACTATTAATTTTCAAAATTAAAAATTTTAAATCTTTATAAAAAAATTGATTTTATTCTACTAATCATAAAACTATTAGAATACTTTATTTAATTTTTGGATTTTGATCATAATTTATTATAACATTATTAAATAAAGAAAAATAAAAATTAATATAAAAGAAAGTTATAAAAAATATTAATTCTGATAAAATAAAAATTATTAAAAAAAATTTTAGTTATTTTTAAAAATTTATTTATGTAATTTATTAAATAATTATTTATAAATAAATTAATAAATCATTCTTCATCACAAATTTGTCAAAACTTGTTTTGAAATGTACACCAGTGTCAAACTATGACGTGATAAAATTAAATGTTGGAGATTGCTGAGAAGTCAAGCTCAATTATTTTCGCTTCTTTTTGATTTTAAGACTGGAATGTTTGAAAAAAAATCCTTTTTCTTTAATGAATTGAATGAAAAATTTTAATTTTTTCATGCACTTCTCGAAAGTGAGTGATAATTTCTGGAAAAAAATGTTGAAAGAGTAATAAGGAAAATACCCATTTATTTATTTAAACCGTTATTTAAGCGTCCCCTATCCCTTATAGCCAAAGATGGTCAATCATTGCAATCATAAATATGATCGTCTAAATTAAGATTAAAATTCAAAGCTAAAATTAATATAAATTATTTGAATATCACTTCGATTTTTTTTTTTCATCAAAATCAGTTCATCTCATTTTTATTCGAAGATTTTGTTAAATTTCTCTTTCATATTAACCAGGGACGTACCGAGGACATTCTTCAGGGGGGGGCGAGAAAACCAAAAATTGCCAACTGATACCATGAGATTTTATCAACTGTTGACCTTTTTTTTTTTTTTTTTTAGTCTTCAAAAAATTTAAAAATAGAGTATTTATAATGACTGGTCTATGTTCTAATTGGTCATACGTCACGCCTGTAACAACCAATCAGCAAGTTGGAATGTGGTAAATTTACCTCGACTAACTCGTAAAATAAAAACACAAATCAGCTGATGATTGAAATCACAAACGAATTTTAGTCGTTCACTAAAAACTGAACGATATTATTTAGGAAGGTAGAAATGAAACTATCTACATTTTATCACATTCTAGCATTATGATTGGTCATTACGCGCGTAATATATGACCAATTAGAACATAGACCAGTCATTATAAATACTCTATAGCTGTAATAATACTGTGCAAGTGGTCAAGTTTACCAACTTTACGCTAAAACTCCAAATTTACCAACTTTCCAAAAACCAAGGGGGCTACGTCCCTGGTTGTGCGCTATACATCATATAAGTTGGCATCAGTTCGAATTTATTCGAGTTCTTATTTTCCCAAAAGAAATTCAAGTTCCCAATTTCAGCGTTGAACAATTATAAATTTCCCAACTTTTCAAAACACCTGGGGGAAGCTCCCCTTATTCCCCCCTTAGTTACGCCGCTGATATTAACATCATATTCGAAATGTTTATTGTGGAGAAAATTAAAAAATATGAATTTTGTAAAAAAGAAAATAACCACAATTAAAACCAATAAGGAATCGTCGAAAAAAAAAATTCAAAAATTCTTTGGACAACTCTTCTCAAAATCTGCTCTATAATCAATTTTGGCCGTATTGAATGGCGTGACGTTTCGCCTACAGCATAATAGGTTCCGGCATGATAGAAAAATAAAACAGGTAAATAAACGCGATCGCGCCGGAAAAGTCATTTCAACGTGACACACAAATGACTAAAATCGTAGAATAGCGAATAACGGATGAGACGTTAAAGAAAAGGAAATAGTAGGCGAAAATTTGCGCGTTAAAAAAATTTCTCGACGTAGCACGCGTCTGAGACACGAAAGCGGAATAATTAGCGGTATTTAATTATCGATTCGAATGAAACGTCGACGACAATCGTTTGGCAAATTAGCCGCGAAATAAAAAAAAAACGTTCCCTTTCGCGGTAGGAATTTGATAGGCTGCGTCGGTGAGTTGAACGACGGTGCAGGACAATTTGAGAGTGGGTATGGGAAAGCGGTGTTGGGATAAGGTGCGGAAGACATTCAAAATTTAAGCTTTTACGCCAATCGTACGAGCTCATTTGTGTAATGCAGCTTATATGCGCAGATCACTGCGCAGGTCATCTTCCAAAGAATTAACGGAACATTGTCCTCTTTAAATACTTCAACATATAACTTCTATTTTCTAATAGATATTTTTTACTTCACTAATATTCATGTTGTGTCGGTGTTTCGGTTAACACTTTATGTGTGAGTGTTTTTTGTAAAGTTCAGTGTGCGGGCGTCCTTAGACAAATACCAAAAAGGTAAATATATTTAATTAAGTATTTGGTTTTTCGTTATTTTTATGAAATTAATTTTTAAATCGTAATTTTTAAATCGTAATTTTTATCGAATATCCATTTTTTTTTTCAAGATTCGTATTTTTAAAACGTCGTTAAATTTTTCACTGCCAGTTTAGAACCGTATTCAGAGAACTGAATAAGTTGAAACGCGGGTATTTTAAACGGTAACGAAATTAATTATCGAATCAGCTGTCTGAGTACTTCGAGTTCGATGAATTTCCTTTTTTTATTTTTCGATGGTAAAACGTTCGTTCGCGATTTTTTATCGTGATTCGTTAAAAGTCGGTCGCCGGTGTTGCTTTATTCGTGTCGTCGCAGTAATACATACGAATGTATACCTAATTTTCAAGTTACTCTTATTTTTTCGATTTTCGTCTTCATAATCGCGTACTATGACCGAATTAATTTTTTTAATCTTTCCACCAAGTTCGGTAGCTTTTGATATTCGCGTAAAATTTTTATTCTCGTAATTTCGCGTGAAATTGGTAGTAAAAAAAAAAATTGAATGGTAAAAATATCAATATTTACATAAATACGTAGAATATTTTATCGTACGAAATCGTTATCTATAATGTCCAAGATTTGATTGTATGCGTGTATGCGTGTGTTTTAAAATTTTTATCAATATTCGGAAAATTGAGCAAAAAATAATTTCCGATTTTCAATGGCGATAGAAACAAGAAAAGGAAAATATTAAAATGGTAAAACATTGGTTGTAACGTTTACAGATGTCAAAATGGTTACTTCTGTATACGGGATGTCTAGTCATCATCGCCGTAAGTACATCCCCTATTTTAAACGAGAATGAATCAAAATCCACCGAAGATTTAGTGGCCCGCCAAACCAACGAAGTGGTCAATGCGGCCGCCGCTGCTCCAGCCCCACCAGCCCCAGCCGCATCTCCGGCTCCGGCTAGTCCGGCAGCTGGTACAGATGACGACGACGATGATGACGATGACGACGACGACGACGATTTAGATCTCACCGACGACGACGATGACGACGACGAAGAAGAAGGCGAAGCAGCCAGCGACGATGATGATGATGACGATGACGATTACGATTTCGAAAGGATATTAGATGATATCCTCGGAGGTAGGTTCTAGATAACCATAGATATTTAGTCTACCTATATACATATACGTAGTTCTTCAAATGATATCAATAGTTAAACGGAAGAGCGATATTTTCGAGTACACGTTGGTAGTTTGGTAGTTCGTGCGAGCACAGAAGGAGAAATTTAAGAATTAGATTATGTGGTGGTTTTTTTTAGCTTTCTTCATTAGACCGGGACGAGCGAAAAGTCGATGCGACTTTTAGTTGAACCCGATATTGTTACGAATACCAGCACGCGCTTTTTGCTTTATTATTCACGGTATATGCTTATCTTGTGCATGTTGCTATCCGACATAATACGCGAACAGGCCACTACGAGCCGAACTAGGTTCCGATATGTTTACCAAACAAGTGGCCAATATGAGAATGAGTTCGTTCGACGTCAGACGTCACCTTTTCGTACGATACCACACTGTCAACTATCTACGTTTTAACTTTTTCACCTATAACTCTTCGGATAATTTTTGACGAAGATACAGCACCTATAAAAATATGACAAATGTCGTTTATTTATTTTTATTTTTTCAAACTCGAATCAAACACGAAACACATTTGAACTAGATCTTGGTCACGTGACACGAATACGAAACCAATCAGATTCAACGTAGGTAATAAAAACGCCGTGGGTTAATGGTGGTCATCGATTTTTTTTTTTTTAAACATCTAACGGAAACTCTGAAGCACCGTTTTAGCTCGAAAATGATACCGATTAAATTGGTGTGCGGTCACCTCATTACATATTTCGATGAATATTGATGTCTGAATACCGTTGAGAATAGATACTCGATGAAACAACTAGAAATTGGTATCTTGACATATGCAATATCCATATCGATATAACTTCATCGATACATCGAAATTTTAGATATTTCATTTCGCGATTAAAATTTGTTTGCTTTGAAGTGATGATATGATTCTTCATTTTTGAAAATTATTCGGCATTTTTTTTGTCTAATAAATTAATACATAATCAAAATATGAGTAAGATCATTGAAGTTCGATGTTTTCAAAATCTGGAAACCTTCGCATGAATAAATTTGAAAATATATCGAATACTTACAGTATAAAACTACGATAAAAGTAATTTTCAACGCATGTCACAAATATTAATCGAATAATATTAAAATATGTCGGTCACTCAGTATCATTCAGAACAAATCGAAGTTTTTGCAAGTTAGACTCAAATCTTAATTTAAAAAGAAAAATGCCTGAGGCAGTTGTAGTTTTTGTTCACTTTGAAAACTTCATCTCCATTTAACTTTAAAATATCTGGTTCAAATTTACATACCGGAAAAAAATAAATTCCCATTTCATTTTAATTGGTACCTATACAAACTGAATTATATATAGGCCAGAGCAGAGGAGGAAAATGGGTTGAGGGCTCTCGATCCCTCGAAAGAAATTGGTGGATAGCATTTTTCAGTTTTCAATATGTAACTTTTTTTTGCTTTTTAAATGCAAGGCCCTAATTATATACTTTGTAATATTCGGTAAATAATAAAAACTGTTACCCGATTATAGTAATCGCTAGCAAAATTACTCATAGCAAAAGCGTGACATCAAATATCATAATTCTTGTAATGATTCACATTTCGTCGTAATGATTACAATTTTCGAAATTAATTCCTGGATTTTGTGAATGATTTCTAAAGTTCGGTAACCATCACATAAGTATGTTGTTAGTTTCCAAAATAATTTTTTTTTTAAATGCTCATTCCTATCGATTGCTGAATATGTGATTCAAAAATTTTTGATTATCCAACTCATTCAACGAAACAACAGATTTGTTTCTTCAATTTTACGACATGAATAAATTATTTGAAAAATAATAATAATAATTTTCAACGTCTCAACTACCCATGGAAGAGTAAATGTGCTGCTAAAAGCATAAGCAACTGCGCCTTACAACAAGGCTATCAAATCGATGCTTTTCTTCAAAAACCACGTAAGTCCAAATATATAAATTTTTCAGGAACGAGTATTTTATTTTGGGTGACAGACTTACGAGGTTTCTTTTTTTACGGATAGAAGCGCTAGTTGATGATTTGGACTTACGAGGTTTTCAAAATCGAATTCCTCGATTTTTTTTACATAAGAAACCATTTAAAAGTGAATTTTGCGTAAGTCCGACTTACGTGGTTTTTGAAGAAAAGCATCGAAATGTAAACAAATACTAGTATCAACAAATAAAATCGGATATCGCTATCGAATTGCAAAATAACTTTTTTTTTACATTATCTATTATCAATAATAACTGTTCAATCAAATTATGTGTAAAAAATTTTTTAAGGCGCAGTTATATACACTTTTAGCAGTACATTTACTCCTCTGTTCGAAAATATCTATGAGTAAACCTAGAAAATGATTAGGCTCTATATCAACGGCTTCGGAAGAGGGACCAAACTACATTTCACATGAATTTACAAAACCTAAATTTATGGAAACTCTGTATTTGTAGTTCAATAAATAGTGAAAAGGGGATATAACTGCAACAATGATAATGAGATACAGCTAAACGTAAATCCAATAATGAACTTTAGTCGTGTCAGATATCAAATGAAAAATACCTACGACAAACTCTTGTAATGCTAGCGAAATAGTTCACAACAACCAAGCTTGCTTCAGATGGTTATTGTTGATTAGAATCAATATTATAAAATGTAACTCTTTTAGACTTCCTCGTTTATGCAAAAAGATTCAGATTATGTAAAACAAAAACACCTGAAAATTCTTTTTCCTTGTCAAGAATAGCATTTTTACTCAAGTTTTTGCAGTTACTGAGAAATCTCTACGGTGAATTGCAAACGGCAAGACTGCTAACTAAAGTACATACTCAACAAAACAGATTCCTTATAACTTATCTTCTAGAGCGGGTGTAGGATCTATACTGAAATTGCTCAACGACATCAATAAAATAATTTACAATATGAAGTACAGAAATATTATTTTTTAGCTGAATTGTTAGTGAAAACAGAGCTATTAAGTACAGCCTATTTGATTTGAAAAACAGGGGATGGAAAAGGAGTATCATATCCTTACCTTAGTTAAGTTATTTGTAGTTGATTGACTGATGTCCATTATTTGTTATTGGAGTGGTTTGTTTAGACATTGGAGAACATACAAATAGAATATTAAATAAAAATATAATATATATCCAATGGCAGTTTGGCACCGTATGAGGAAAGTATGTAGGGTACCTATCTTAATACGCAAAACATACTGTACGCAGTTATACGCCCAAATAGACAAATACATGTTTACATCTACTTTCTATTTATATTTTACCGATTCGACGACTTAGTATTGTACGTTTCACATGCGAGAATCTACATTATATTTACTAGTTTGCTTGAAGCTCATTGCTCTTCATTACGATTAAATTACATGCCCGTTTCTTACGACCTATAAAATAGAACGGATATTCGTTAGAAATTGTGATTTCGCGTTCAAACCTTTGTGATTTTTCTCCGAGGAGGATGCATGAGGTTTGTCAGTGTATCAAAGGATGATCGTAAAGGAATCGTAACAGAAAATTCTTCATACTTACGAATCGAAAGTAACAAACGAAATGTAACTTGATGCCATCACGAAGTACATAGAAAGCTAAGAATCCACCACAAAGTCTAACGTACATTAATATACTTATGAATAAGGAAAAATTACTGACAAGCATTTGGATTACATTAACAGGACGCTTTTTATTCTAAATGTATAACATACTTTCGCTTTTATTTACAATATTTTACAAGCTTTTTTTTAATTTTGTGTTTAGCGTAATCAAACGTGGAAGGCTTGGAAATACTTGAAGACCAATAACCAATGCTCTCTGATGGAAGCATGTTATATGCCAATGTGTTATTATCGCTGTAAATAATAGCTGCAATGTTGTAACATAAAATACGCGTAAACATGTTAATTATTAGCTTCGAAGTAAGGTAACATCGACAAAATTTTTAATTACTCAGCACACTGACAATTCGGTAATATTTTTCATTACTATACCTAATGACTGGAACTTATTAATGTAGCTAATCTAAAAATCAAAACTTGTAATTACCCAGTAATTCGATTTACCTTACCGACTGAGAAAACTTTCATAATTATAGTTGAAAATCTGTCTTTTTGGTAAAAGCTTTTTTTTAGTTCTAAGTAATTTATTTATTTATTTTCTTTTTTCTTTTCATTTGTTTTGTATTGGTAGCTAAATTAAATTATGGATTCTGTAAATATGCGACTTTTATTTACTTTGGTACTGCTTTTGTGCTACGACGAAGTAGAAGCGCGTTTATGTTCATCGAATCGGTGTATTTCACACATTCTTCAATAGGCTTTTAATTTTCCTTTCGCTTAATGTGGTAGATTTTAGTGCATTGTCTTTTCTGTTGCATCGTTTGATGCGAAATTCTAGAAATGTTTCGATTATTACCGTTATAGCACGAGCGATAAGCTGTATGGTAACGTTTCCTCTAATTGTATGTCCCGCATAACTGATAGATAAACGATTCGAGGTGTTGGTGATGTCACACCACGTGATGTCCGGTTTCGTGTCTGTGTTGACATCGATGAATCAACTGGTGATAGATGACATGGCTGTGTCCTAATTCAAATTATGTACCAACTGAAATTAGGGAGACAAGGAAGTAAAAGTTCAAATTTGCATAAATAAGTATTACTTACTCTGGCTAGAGAAGAAAGTTTTTTCGCCGAATTTGATACAGTCAGAGCGCTGAAATTAAAATGAAATTACATCATGCATAAAAAATTTCATTAAACAATCATGAAGTCACGCATTTCAAATTAAGTATATTTGACTCTTTTTTTTACCATTCCAAAAATCAAGAAAATCTGAAATACCCTTCTGCTTGTTGTTTGAGTCGATTGAAATTAAAGATACCGTTCAACTCTGAGTCTCTGATAACTACACTTCAGTGAATTCAGTCAAATGCGTCTTATCGTAATGTTAACCAAAAATTATGCATGCTAATTAATACATATAATTAATATGAATGATTATCAAATAGGCTGATAGCCTTTATAAGTATAGTTGCTTCGATGGATATCAATTTATCGATGATAGTTCACCACAAGGGCGATGATTAAGCGAGTTTCGTTTAGCTATCATCTGATTTAAAATTTTAAGATCACCGCACACGTTTCAGAATGCCATTGAAAGAAATAGTATGATTCATGAAATGATGTCATTGTAATTTGTGAAATAACTACACTACCTACAAAATATTATGCGTTTAATCGATATAATAAATGAGTTTCATTCATGTTAAAAAGATGATGTTTCATTGCAACACGCTAATAAATATCAAAATGTGAAGAAAATATCTATAAAATCAATTCAAAAGCTCTTCAACGAAATAAAATTGAAATAAATATCTAAAGGGGCCGGAAATGCAGCCTTTCACTTCAAAAAGGTTATCAATAAGAGGAAAATGAATGAAATTTATAGTTTATACAAAACTGATGATGCGAAATCATCATTCATTTTCACTTTACCTGAGTAAATATTAAATTATAGGAATACACCGGGAATAATCTAGAAAATTGGAGAATTATTAATGTAGTATATACAATCATATCCAACCCATCATGCGTTGCAGAATTGCCAAGTACGCCAGGCTTTAATTTGTGTAAGCCCTCAAGCATATAAAACAAATTATTTAAAAGTATTGAGGCATTGTAGTCCGACGTATCAGCGAAGTGTTCAAAAAATTTTTAGAACCGAATCGCTATTAGGTTATTTTGAATAAAAACAATTGATATAGGTATATTGTAGAACTAATTCTATCTGATTTCTTTCTCTTTTTGCTTTTCTACGAGAAGTGCAAGGCTGTCGATAGGATGGTCCACAAAAGAAAATTATATTCGAATTTAATTTTGGGCTGATATTCCTTTTTTCACGATATGACATTTCTTTAGGCTTTGATAATTCTTCATGGTTACAAATATAGTGATTCGGGTTCAAATTTCCCAAAGTTATCACTTCGAGTTTTCATTCTTAGAAGATATTTGCGTCGAAAATATGTCTTCCTTTTGTTCTTAAAAATCCCATTAAAACTTACTCAATCATAAAAAATGAGAAGAAATTCTGTCCACCTTATAATACCTAGGTATTGAAAAAACTTCTTCGGAAATTTATATTTTTTTCTCCCTGCAATTCTGACTTTTCTACGAAGTAATGTAGATATCATATTTAGACATAGGTAGTTAGGTACTTACATAATTATGTATTATATTAATTCAACCTCCTTCAATTTTTCAATCATAAATTCAGGGATGAAAAATGAAATTTCATCATATTTTATATACCTGCCTATTTATACGAGGACCCGAAAAAAAAGAATTGATAAAATTTAATGAAAAAAATTACCAGATATGATTTGATATTTTCTCTTTGATCAACATTGACATTATATCAAATTATATGTGGTCAATTTGTTTCATTATTCTTTCTTTCCTGGGATGAACATTTATTAGGAAATTCTGCAAAACGTATCTGAAAATAATTTTCAAAGTTTCTCTCATCGATATATTCTGGCTATGGCCTTGACTTACGAGCATAAAATTCTGATTATTCAATTTGATCATCACATTTTAGCTCTAGAGCCCCAGACGTACTAGGGTAACAAATTATACAGGTTCTGTAGAAATTCTGAAGAAACGAGTTAACCTACATAACACATGCCTATCCCTCCCATAATACCCTACATAATGACATGAAGGATATACCTCCTATCAGCACCTACGTGATAATGTTATGATTCACCCAACTGTTCCTCTTTCAACCCTTCGTCGTGTCGTTTGATCGAATGATTGATGCTTCCGTCCAGTAATAGATACCGCGTAGGTAAGTCAACGAACTATTGACGATTTTACGACCTTAAAGAGCACGGTCGATCTGAAAGAAATGAGTAAACGAACTTGGTAAACGGGTTAATGTAACGCTGACACGTTTCACTTTCGCTTTCGAACGTTTAAAGTTTTAAATCACTTGGTACGATCGCTTTGCTAGTCACTGAATACCGGTCTTAGGTCATATGAAGAGTTATGAACGAATCGATACACATTTTAAAGCTCACTAAGAGTATGTCATCGAAGTTAGTAGTCGAGACATTCTAATAAATCGAGGATTACACTTGACCAAAGTAGATATAGGCGTCTATTCGATTTGCAAATCTGAAACACATACCAGATTAGAATATTATGGATATCAGTTTGCCTTTTTTCCATTCTTTTTTTCGTTCATATTTTTATGATACTAAAAAGAAATAAATTTTCATCTGTTATCGCACGAGTAAACCGTTGCGCCGGATTGGACGTCTCGATTTTGTAATTGAGTTCAAGGAAGAGAGGTAAAAATAATTCCATTCTTTAGGCATAATAATAATTAAAGCCACGTACTCGTAATTAAACGGTAACGCGATGGAAATACGATTTGCGGTTTTTTTCGCCGAATGTGGAATAACTTTCTTCGACACAGACATAATGGAGCGCATTTCTCCTTAATAATACGATTCGATACCATTAACGAGTTGAATCAGCTAAACCAGCTAAACGGATATATTATTGAGAGTTGAGACGTGCTGTAAATGCGTAAAAGACGTGAAACGAGTTATCTCGTTGATGCATACTCACTTACGAGTATTTGCGTACGTGTAAGCGACACGCGCTACGCCACTACCAGTTACAACGTGTAAATGATGAACCTAACATGTACCTACATAAATTGTCAAGTGAAACATTGTACCTCAAATATGATTTATTTTTCAGGCGACGACGACGACGATGACGACGAAGAAGAGGAGGACGAACCAGCCGAAGCATCGGTATCGGCAGCACCTCAAACCGCAGCTCCGGTATCGACGGCCGCATCGGTGCCAGTTCAAGGTCTAGCCGCTGCTCCCGAAGAGGCAATCGAAGCCAACGAAGAAAGCGTCGAAGGCGAAGATCAAGTGGCTGAAGAAAATAACCCGCATACAGTAACGTTGTTGACTAGCGGCCAGCCCGAGGAAGTGGATGAAACTCAAGAACAAATCATCAATACCAACGATTTGGGTACGTCGGCCAACGAAGTCTCCACCGCTGCTCCTAACAGCGTCGAGGATGACGATGACGACGATGACGATGAAGACGACGACGAAGATGAAGACGACGTTTTGGACGACGACGACGACGACGACGACGAAGACGAAGACGAGGAGGACGAGGAATCCAGAAAATCTCGTAAGTATCGACTGATCTATTGGTAGCGCGGGTTATAGAAAATTCCAACGGTTAATTAGTGCGTTGGGAAGTAGTTTCGGAATAGGAATATGATAACAGGCCTGATTTGTAAACCAGATGCGTATATAAGTGAAACTAGTTACACTGCAGTCGTACTAGGCAGCGCTACACATTAAAATATTTGAACCGGTTCAATGGTTGAATGGACAAACACAAATCTATAAAGATAGGACAATGAACAGGAGTATACAAATCAAATACGGATACAATCAAGGAACTAGGACAAGAAGTTCACTTTTACAAGCTACCGAGTAGCTTTACCAATGACCTCTATTTCTTATTAGCAATGACCTTGAAACAAAAACTGTGAGAAAATAGAAAGCTATAT
Source organism: Phenacoccus solenopsis (assembly GCA_009761765.1). Lineage (NCBI taxonomy): Eukaryota > Metazoa > Arthropoda > Insecta > Hemiptera > Pseudococcidae > Phenacoccus > Phenacoccus solenopsis. The sequence continues at coordinate 11,424 of VFXL01000274.1, read as the reverse complement.
GCTTAGCCACACCCACGACACCTGTTGTAGCCGATAAATTAACTTTTACGGCTAGTCCGTTTCTATACGCTTACACATACAAGCGCCGACGTGCTTTTTCAGCGCTAGCTTTCGGTAATCAATCTATGACAGCTCTACAATATCATAAAATCGTGCATATAAAGTTATATAAAAATTTCACTTTTAAAGCTGCCGGCTAATTTTATTTATTTATTATAGTTATCTTTTTTCGCCGTAACCTTTCAATTTTATGATTATGATCAACTTGGAAAGTTGTAGTTTTTGAAGTGAAACGATATCGCTCTACATTATTATTTTTTCAACGTTTTATTGTATATCAAGCTCATTACAACTTACTCCAGTCGAGTTTCAATTTAAATTAACGTACCACAATTTTTTTTCTTGAAAAAAAAAAAAATAAATATTCATCATCTATTGCTCAAAAACAGGGAATTAAAAACGAAAATGTCTTTGTATTCCATAATTATGGAGGTATAGGTATTACTTACTTCACAACAATAATTAATATTTAATATGCAGGGCAGATAAGTACAATGAAATTTTTCATTGTTGCTATATTTCGTTCGCTTGATGACAATTTATTGTTCCTTTACGGTCTGACAAATTCGTAACCTTGTTAACAGCCTTATGGCTTATAAGCATATACTGTTAGCTGTGTCCAAATTGAATGTCATTGTCAACCAAAAGGATACCCACCTGTAGCAAGTTGCATCATGTTATGTACGTTAGAATGAAGAATGAAATGCAAAAAAAGCGCTGTGATACTGAAGAAATTTTAATATGTTATTTATTTTGCATTGAAAATGTTTCAAGCGAACATAAAATCCAAAATAACTACATATTTAAAAGGAAGTTAAAGCCTTTCAAAGAGCTACTTTTCTTGGGAAAAAATGCAATTTTTCAGCTGCCTTTCACGAGATTTGTGGAAGACATAATGATGGAGAAGTTCTTTATATTTTTAAGTTTAAGCTATTTGTAATCAGAGATGAATTTAAGCACATGGCTTACATAGACTACGCGACCTGAGTTCGCCAAAATCGAGGAGAGTTGAAATATTTCAAGGTTATTTCATAAAAATAATAAAAAAGGAAAATTTTCATTTTTCAAATCTTTCCTCTTTAATTTATTCAAAATCTTTCCAGAAGCATTTTTTCTTTATTTTTTGAATTTTTCCTTATTATTATTATTATTATTATTATTATTTTGTATTTAGTTCTTTCAAACTGTAATAACTGAATAGCATTTTTCTTTTTAAATATCAGCCAAAAAATTGAAACGATAAAAAAAAAATTTAAGACAAGTTATTCGTAAAGAAAAGATTTTTTTAATTTTTGAAACTTTTTATGGTTCCTAAGACATTTTTATCTTATATTTGTGTTATGAAAAAAATGACAGAAATTAAGTAAATACGTACATATTTTAACGAATTCAATAAGCAGACCTTTTTTTTTTGCTTTATAATAGTTATTCGTACGTAATCTACATTTTATCAGTCCAAGAAAGATAAGTATGTTTTTTTTTTTGTTCTAATGATATTATCTAAAAAAACAAAAAATTATAATCTTCAAAATTATAGGTATGTATACTTACTAAAAATTTGGAAATTTGCCAAATGATTATAAATGATATGAAATGCAAAGATTTTAAGACCACTTCCTCCTCCAACCCTTCCTTCGCAAATCAGATAGGTTGTAGTAGCTATCGTATTAAGTTTCGAAGAAGGCTCGTAATATTGTGAGCCTAATTATGAAAAATAAATTAAATACGCTCCATAGGTAAATGAACTTAAAAAATGGAAAGTTTCTCCGTCGAACTCTACGCAAAAAATTTGAAAGACTATATCATTTTCATCAAAAACACAGCAAAAAATTGTGTTTTTGCTGGTTATAAAATATAACTATATAAAGCATATGACAGTTCAATTTCTCTGAACGCATAATCATGTATAATGTCACTACAATATATGTCTGGCTAGCGTGTACTCAGAATGTTCACTGGTAATGGTAACACGAAAGAGGCATAATAAAATAAAAAATAAAATAAAATAAAAATGTGATTATTTCCGCAAGTATAGGTACAGTATATAATGAGAGGTTGAACGTAGCATAATTTTGCACAACGCTTTGTGGTTAAATATGTAGCACATACGGACTTGGCTATAATTTTTACATCCTGCGATTACTAAGACATTTTGGAAAAACGCAAATCATTATTTTTTTGGCTCTCATTCTTACACTAAGAAAAAACCGAGTAAGAAAAAAGTTTGCAACGATTTTCATCTCATGCAGTCAATAAAAAAAATGTATGTAATAGTATCAACCATAGAACAAATCTATCTGCGATCACAAATCCGTTCTTAATTGATTGGTTTTTCGCAGATGAGTAGGCACCTCCTAAAATATGCGCAGACGGTATTATTAAATAACACATCGAAGCGCGATGCTTTGATTTTTCTTAGAAGAAGAAAAAAAAGGCGATGCTATTCTCCGGTCGACTAATCTATGGATATTTTCATGAAAATAGGTGTTATTATATCTCCAGTATCAACCGGTTGACCCAGATTTTTTTAAACAACAGGAAGTCAGGTTTAGAATATGAGCGTGGATGAGCTTCCAAACTCGTTGGATATTCGATACACGTCACTATAGCATTAAATGAAGTCTACGAAAATTATAACGGTTACGAAAGTATAGACGATTGATATAATTAATTTACTTTATGTAAATGGAAAATTAATTTTCAATTCTAAAGTAATTAAATGTACCTATAGGTAGTCATTATTTGAATAGGTTCATCGTATGATTTCCACCTAAGTATTATCTAATAACTATAGTTACACAATGAATGCTAATTATTATTTATTGATTGATATTTGAATCGTTGTCAACTTCGATTGAAAAACATTAAATTTTTACAGGCGCTCTAGCACCAACTCCGGTCAGTGTTCCGTCTTCATACATAGCAAAATATAATAAATATATCGATACGATTTTCGGAAGAATAAATAAAGTATTGAAAAAGAATTATGACCCAGTTAATGTTCGTTTACAAACTGCCCCTGAACATAAGAAGAAACCAGCACCAGCGAAATCTCCGGCAGTTAAGAAAAAGCCGACTACAAAGCCTTCAACGAGAATAAATGAGTAAGTTGGATCGAAATTGAGAACCGATATTATTTTCAGCGGGTATTCTGCTTTCATTTAAATTCATGTTTATAATCTATTTTTAGGAATAATAGCACAGGTATACTGACTAAATTACTAGAATCATCCGAAGAAGAAGATGAATACGATCCAAAACAATCCGCCAGAACTCATCGTCGCAGAAGTCGTCTTTTGAAAAGGAAGACTCAACAAACCAAAGTACGAGTTCAAAGATATGACAAATTCCGAACCAACTTGGTACCTACTATAATTATAAATTGTATTTTCAGGCTAGTGCACCAACGAAAAATTCTACCAAAAAAAGCGTTCGAGCTAAAGCTACGTTATACGGTCTTTCATCTTTGAGAAGAGACGGTGACGTTATAGTTAACGTAATGAATTCACAAACCACAGTCAGATCTAGATTCTTAGTGGGTCCATTAACATTAAAAGTTGAGAAAGAGGTAGAGAATGCGTTTGAAAAAAAATTCGTTCGATTTAACCGTAATTATTGCAATTTTCAACATTTATGTTCTTTGTAGTTCGGAAGAGGAGCTAAAAAAGAAATGCGAACCGCTACCGCTACCACCGCTGAAATGTACGGTAAACTGAATTTGAAAGTTATACATGGAGGAGACGCTACATTAAATTCGATCAAAGTCATGCAGCCTAAACAAGTACCTACCAACTTTTATAAACATGAGAATACTTATTAACATGTTTCATATACATAGACTTATAGTCCAGTCAAATTGCGACAAAGTAACGTGATAACCGGAACTAATTTGAGGCTAAGGTTTTTCTGCGGAAAGTGATAACCAATAGTGTCCGTAACAACCCTTAACTTTTCGTAAAAAATCGCGCGTTGCTTATCCCCAAAAATCCACATTTTTGCCTTCAAGACCAGTTTGTTGTTAATAACAGGCATCATAATCTGAATAAAGAAAATACATCAAAGTAAAAACTGAAACTGATCAGATTTCCAACAAAAAATATTATTACTTATTTTTTGCTCAAGTTGATAGAATCGCGAGAAAACGGTCTTGAAACGCGCCATTTTCATGCGCTGCTCAAAAGTTGATAATTAATTAATGATTACTATCATATCAAAATTATGTTTGATTTCACATCTTTCTAGGCCTACAAAAAAGGTTACAATATGAATCTGAGTTTTCATTGGTTCTCAAAATATCAGGTATACGGCTTACAAATACATATAACCTCTATAGGTTTATCAACCTAAATGAAAATAATTATGTACAAGTACTTAATGATTTCTAAAGAATAGATTTTAATTGGACAAGCATGATTGGAAAAGCCACTTCAAAAAATTCCCAAATCCATATTTTTAGTTCCAATCACAATTTCTATCTGAGTTATGAATTTTTGAAGTTACGTCTTTCTACAAAGTCCTATGCATCACGATTTTTCGATAGTTTTGTAAACCAAAAAATAACTGTTATCTTAAGAATTAATGAAAACTCAAATTCATTGTTACTTTTTTTGTAATTCTAAAGAAATGTAGAATCAAACATAATTTTGATATTATAGGTAGTAATAATTAAATAATTATCAACTTACGAATAGTATCGAATATAATGCAAAAAAAATGATTTTGGGGAAAAAATGTTTGCGAAAAATTAGTAGTTGTTCCAAACATTATTGGCTACAACTTTCCGCAAAAAAACTTTGGCCCCCAATTATAGTCCCGGTTGTAATCATAACTTAACTGGACTATTAATAATTTAATAAATTATAAAACACATTATACATAATGATCACACTACATTAAAATTGCAGATGCAAATCGAATCAGGCGACGAAGGCGATAAAACTAGGGAGTACATATGGAAAAAATCCAGTCATTTAGCTACTCTTGTATCTCAGAAACTTATGAATGCCTCAAAATCTATGTTAAAACCCGCCGAAGAAATTGCTCAAAATCAAACTACAACGCACTAAACTTCAATTACAGTGCCAGCAAATATGCTAGATAAAAGTGATAAACCTATTTTATTTAATACTTGCGCGTATATAGGTACCTACATAACTTTCATATTTATTAATTAAGAAGTTTTTATTAATTTGTTAATTTATTTATTTATTGACTTGATACATTATTTGATGATTTAAGTATAGGTGCTCATTTTTGTACATATATTTTTATTGACGTTATATAAATGTAATTATTGACAAATAAAGAGTTGGTATATTTAAACCGATTTCACATATCATTATAACCCACCAAAGGAAAAAAATCAGGTGGGCTGCATGAAAAAGTAATTTTTTTTTCTGGCAAAAATGAAAATTTTAAACGCTCCAACCTATATAATTGACGAATGTTTTTTATAGCAAATCCTAAAAGTGGAAAATTTCTAATGATTGCGTAATTTCTCAAGTACATCAAAATATAAATAAGTATCTTTTCTTATTTTACTTGGTAATTCGAAATCGCATTGATTTGAAATTTTATATTGGTATTTAAGTGCTTATAATTCATAATATTTCACTATAAAACACGCTGGTTAACATCGGTTTTTGCTCGGATAGAACTGTCAAGAAATTTAGTAGGAACGATGTATAAATATAAAATTCATGTAAATAGGTACATCGTCCCACATCTATCATGAAATTAAAAAATGTAAGAAAAAAAATTGCAATGAAAAACATTTAAGTAAAAAATGTACATTTGAATGCAAATTTTTAATGGAAAAAATCAAGTTATTCAAATGGTATTTCGTTGAATTCTTTCCTATTTTTGTTTTCATTTTTTGGCTTAAAATTTATTTTCTTAGGTATTTTAATTTATTTCTTTTTTACTTTGTATAATTCATCTTTTTTTCTATTTTCCTTATGGGTACACCGAATTTTACATTGTTATTTTTTTTTTTTATTAACTCTATCTAATAATATTTTTTTGCAATTAATTTATTTCAATTGAATTTATGTATTCTTTGTAGGAGGCTATACGTACTAACGTAGGTTTATGAGCTACGTATTTACTTGAAATGTACGAGAAATGGATTTCTATGAAAAAAAGTATTTTTCTATAAAAGTCCTTATTGAGCATATCAATGTTTTCTTTACAGGTCATGTAATTGGAATGTTTCCATATTTTTGGGTATATAAATGCTTAGCTTTTTTAATGCATATTTTTGCAATGGCTTGTTTTGCCTATTTGTTTTTAAGCATTTTTTCAAACCAAAAAATCATACTTCTAAATTAAAAATCAACACTGAAATCAAAACAAGCTATTTTGGATTGAAGAAATTACGCTGATTAATGATACCCATATGGTTCCCACTTATTTTTGCATATTTCGACTTTTTTAACGCATATACCTATTTATGCATATTTTACCCTCTTCTAGCGCATATATGGGCATTTTTCTCGTTTTTTTTTGCGCATACATATATCCGTTTCTTTTGATAATATTATATTACAGGTTTTAGCTATACGCATACACGCATACATATATTGACATAGGTACAATTAAAAATTCAAAATCACATTTCTTCCCGCATTCTGGGTCATTTTCGCTAAACTACATCGTCCAAATCTTTTATTTTTTTGATTTCCTTCCATTTTCGGCCGCCAAAGCGAATTACTCGAAATCTAAAAATTGGTCATTTTCAAACCCACATTACGGTACCTTGAAAATCATAATTTTAAAATTTATATTTTTCGTTGAATTTTATTAACTTTCTACTTTCAGATTGTTTAAACTAATTTCAAAAATATTCATTAATTCTAGAGATAATGAACGTTTAAATTTCACCACTTTTGCAAACAAGGCGTTTTGTCTTTCTGTTGACTCCAGTGATTCATTCATTTCCAAATGTACCATCATCCAAAATTGGTCGGATCTATTTAAACATAAATATTTCAAACATTTAGTATCAATAATTTTAACGTAAAAAACAAAAATTTTTCCCAAAAATTGATGAAACGATGACATTATTTTCTTCGTTTTTGTCGATAATAGTTTCAATAATACTGCTTTTTCTACATCAAAGATGGCGTATGTGTATACTTTCTGTAGTCGTCATTCATACCTATAATTCACACAGAAAGAAAGATGCAGACTGGATGCATGATCAAAGCTGTACATGTACAACTACAGAATTTTCCTTTTCATCGCAAAACACAAAACTCACAGATACAAATTTACGAAAAAAAAAAAAAACTATTTATCTTCTGAAATCACTGTGAGAGCCGTGAGAGGATATTACTCATTTCATGTGTTTCAATCTCTAATTTATTAATTAAATTTAGTATCTAAATTGTTAATTAACTTAGTAGTAAGTTTTTGAACAGAAAATCGTACAAAAGGTCTACTGGTCCAATCATTTTTAGAGTGAGGAAATGCAAGCCATAAAATGCGTAGTTGTTGGCGATGGGTAAGTGTCTGGTATTTCCATTAAGGTACACCCATTTTATTAATTAAATAAAAGATATGTCGTTGCGTTGTTTCCCTGTTAATGATTGCCTCCCCAATAATATTAATCGAAAAATTTATCCTGTTTGACCTATTGTTATTCCTCATATCAGAAAATTATCGGTCCTCTTCGTTGGAGGTAATTACTATGGTTGTGTGGGTATTCGAACTCCGAATGAATCAATTTTTATGAATGAACTATTTTAACAACTTGTCAGATTGATTTGGATCCATCGTGTTCCAACAGTTTAAGCTGTTCGATCCGTTTGGAAGAGATTCTTAAAAAGGATTTCCCTATATCTTTGATCAATTTGTTTGATAACACCGGAATTCGCTGAAAATAATATTTACTTCGTGAATGCTGAAGTGGAATTTTCATACAGTTTCCTGTAATCTCTCTGTTCATTAATCGTTACTGTATTTTGCTTAAATTTGAATGGATTTTTTTTACGAGTAGTAATCAATAAACTACAATACGTACATACGCGTCAAATCTCCGAGTTAGCATTTTGTTATTGTCTCATTGCTTTCCTGTGTATGTCGGTATGGGTACGGCGACCTTGCTTCATTACCCTCATTATTTCTATTAATACTCGTATTGTTTGGAACCTCTCCAGTGTGTATTGATTATATTAATTAGTTGATCCCGTATCAATCACACCCTCATTCTTACCGCACCCTAATAAGTTTTATTTTATCCTTTACAAATGTTAGCTAATAAATTTTATATCAGTGATTTAGAAATTCGAATTACTAATGAAATAACTTTGATTTTCCAGAGCGGTCGGTAAAACTTGTTTACTCATTAGTTACACAACCAACGCTTTTCCCGGAGAATACATACCAACGGTGTAAGCATATTAAATTTTATATTCTACGGTAATTTTTATACTTGAAAATTATCTTATTTTAAAATGAATTTTTAGATTCGACAATTACTCTGCCAATGTTATGGTTGATGGAAAACCTATAAATTTAGGATTATGGGATACAGCTGGTCAAGAGGATTACGATCGATTACGACCGCTTTCTTATCCGCAAACTGTAAGTCTGAGTAATGATATATTGCATTAGAATCGTGCCAGCCACTAACGAATGAAAATGTTTTTTTATACATTTTAGGATGTATTTTTAATATGTTTCTCTCTCGTCAATCCAGCCTCGTTTGAAAACGTTCGTGCGAAGGTTAGTTTCTTATTTTATGCAGTAAGCAGTATGCTTTGAGGATATCTTTATATTAATTGTGAATAATGTTGCAGTGGTATCCTGAAGTGAGGCATCATTCTCCCAGTACGCCTATAATTCTTGTCGGTACTAAATTAGATCTGCGAGAGGATAAAGAAACCATTGAAAAATTAAAAGAAAAAAAATTAGCCCCTATAACCTACCCTCAGGTGAGTTGCTCATATTATTAATAAGCGCATTAAGGTGAGTCATCTTCATAGTTATCGGGAAGTACGAACAGTGACCGCGCAAACAATTCATGATGAATCGTAATGAAATTTAGGATAATTTTACTTTGTTTATTATTGTAATTATTATCAGCATACTTGCCGAAACTAAATTCTTTAAATCAACTACCAATAGGTAGAAAGTTGGTGTATGAGTATGTTGTTAAGTTGGTGTTTGAAAAAAATGTTTTTCGCACTGTGCTTTGAGATGATGAATAAAAATAGTCGTAATGTTCGGAAATGTGTAATCAATCAATTATCTGTCTATTGAACTGCTGTAAATGTTTCTACTCTTGTTTGAATCTCATGTTCCAGGGATTATCGATGGCAAAAGAAATAGGCTCCGTGAAATATTTAGAATGCAGCGCTCTTACGCAAAAAGGATTAAAAACTGTCTTCGACGAAGCTATACGAGCAGTCTTATGTCCAGTATTGCCGCCGAAGCCTAAAAGAAAGTGCACCATACTCTGAAAAATTTTTATACTTTAACAAATTTAGAGGCTCGGGCGGATAGAATTTTATTTGCGCATTTGTGTAAATTACATACTGGATTTTCAATTACGTTATGAATTAATTTTATCGCGTTACTTGTCACTCTACTTACTGCGTTAATTTCGTTTTAATTTTAACATTGGCTCGATGTTATCAGGCATATATTTTATTTGGATTAATTTTTTTTTTATTTGTGCGCGTACATTTTTTTTAATGGACAATAGTACCGCTCGACATGTAATTCCCGTTCGTGCGGTTTAATTATTTTTACTAATCGTAACTGTCGAATATCATTCCATTATAAATATGGTCCGATAAGTGTTTTGTGTTTACACCTATAACTTTTTAAAGTAATAAATCGCAGTTTCAATGAACACTTAAACGAAAGTAACTGGACACCCGAGTATTTTCATTTATAATTTGGTGTAACAGTCGAATCACGGGCTGTAAGAGTTTAATTGATGTTTTTATTGGAAGTAAGGGAAATGCATAATTTTTAATTTTTACGCACTTATACGAATAGATATGGTTACCGAATAATCAAGCGTTTCTGATTCGTAGTTGTAGTAATTGTAGCGCTTCCTTTGTAATAAATATCCGACAGTTATGTATAGTTTGAACTGAATTGTGTCTGATATACGTAGTGCAAGACTTCGGTCGATTGTATGTTTAATTTTAGCATGATAGCTTGATACATGAAAATCTGTACTGCGTACCGTGTAGCAAACCAAATCCCTTGTAGGATTTTAATCAATGCATAACATATTTGTACACTTTTCTTCTTTTACTGTGATGTATTTTAATTACGATTGATGAGTACGTATCGATGTCGCACTCTTCGGCGAGAATAATTTTTCGTGCGATTGAGTTGTTTTGTTTTTAAATTTGTAAATACCTATATGAAGAGAATTTGTTAATGATTTTGTCTTCATATGAATGGTCGTTTTGAAATGAGAAAATTTTTTCTACAGTGTGAGTGTGACTTGAATCGTTTTTAATCACATACGCACATAGTACCTCGAAAATGTAAATTAATTACTAACGTATTTACAGTTGATTCGTTACATAGTGGTCGATGATAGTTTTGTGAAATTATTAGGTTTTATACGTTCTGTAAAGTATTAATTTTTCACTTTTGATGTATATATTAAATGGTGCTTCGTGCTTACATATACTATATCTTTATTTCGCGTCAATTGTGATTTAAATGTTTATGCTAGCTCTAATATATATAATATATAATTTTTTAGGGAAATTTGTAATTTGTGGCATAAAGTTCCGCTGTTTCTTTTCTGCCTTTTTTTTTTTTTTTTTTTTTTTTTTTTTTTTTTTTTTTTTTTTTTTAGGCAACGGTTTCGGTATTACTAAATACCACTATGATTTTAGATCAAAATTTTGTATCTTTTGCGATTATTTATAGCAGAATATCTATAAATACGTACTTTCTAGCAAATCATATTTTTCTCATTTTCAATAATTTTCCAAGATTTCTCAAAATTCATAAAAAATCTAAAAATTTAACGAGATTTAATCAGAAATATTAAACACACTACTTTTTTTTTTATTTGGGATAAAAAAAAATCATAATTATCGTTTCCACTAATTACGAGGAAATGTAAATCTCCATTGTTTTCGCATTAAAAGCTCTTTTTTGGGGGTTACTTGAAAATTCCACGTTCCGCACGAATTTTTGATTCTCGTTTACATTTCAGCAATTTCTCAACATCTCGAAAAATCAACAAGAAAATAGTCGACCAATTTGTTATAGTTTTATTTTTATCCTAATTTTTTATCTCTTTCTTTGTCTTTTCGAAGAATTTCAAGAAATGTTAGAAAATTATTAATGTGAGAACTATAATGCACTAAAAAGTACCGAAGT